>JASDQU010221174.1:24384-35477 GCA_032191745.1 Picea mariana
AGATCACATCGAGAATCAACAACAAGTTCTCCAAATCTTAAAGGACAACCTGACCATGGCACAAAATCGCATGAAACAACAAGCAGATCAACGTCATAGTGAAAGAAGTTTTGAAGTAGGGGATTGGGTATTTTTAAGACTACAACCATACAAACAGATGTCCCTCAAGCAAGCCAAGAAGGATAATAAATTATCATCAAAGTACTATGGCCCTTATAAGGTGTTGCAAAATATTGGTACTATGGAATACAAATTGGAGCTGCCTGCATCTTCACGAGTACACCCAATTTTCCATGTTTCATGCTTAAAGAAGGTTATAGGAGACAAGATCCCAGTTCAAACTATATTTCCAGAACTTGACAAGGAAGGAAAAATCATATTGGAGCCTGAAGCCATCACTGACACAAGAATTCACCAACTGAGGAATAGATCCATTTCAGAGTATCTCATTAAATGGAGGAAACTACCGGCTGAATATTCCACTTGGGAATATGAGTCTTTTATACAGAAGCATCCAGATTTACTCAAGCATTGTGGACAACACTTATCTCAAGGGGAGGGGCATGTTAAGCCCTAATNTTAATTGGGGCATATTATATTAGTAATGTTATTTTATTTATGTCAACTTTAGGCCATTAGTTGTAATTATAACTCCTAGTCTCCTATATATACCAAGGAGACATTTTCATTTTGAATCATCTTGTACTTGAACATTTAAGTGGGGTAAAAGGAGGTTTCCCCCTTGAAGAGGCTTATTATCTTAAATTCTCTCTTTTTCAAGGCGTTGAGTACTTTTTCTAAGGATTTTCTATGCTATATTGATATTTGGTTCTTAACAAAAAATCTATCCACCACCACAAAGATTGAATCGAACCCTCTTTGTGTTCTCGGCAGCCCCAATATGAATTCCATGCTTACTGAATCCCATGGCCTCTCTGGCATGGGTAACAGTTGATATAAGCCTGCATTGTGCCTCTTTCCTTTTGAATGCTGACAAATTCTATGTCTGTCCACGAATCTTTTGACGTATGCTCTCATTCTTGGCCAAAAATATGACTCATTTAACTTTGAGAACGTCTTGTCATGACCGAAATGCCCAGCCAATCCTCCACTATGTTTCTCCTTCAACAAATTCTCTCTCATGGAGCATTTTGGAATACAAAGTTGATTACCCTTAAACAATAATCCTTCCTGGAACATGTATTATGTCCATTGACTCCTGTCCCTGAGAATTGGATTCTCAGTTGCTTCATATGCCTCCTTAAAATATGGATCATCTCTGTACATGTTCCTGAGATCATCAAAACCCAAAGTTTTGACTCTGAACTCCTACAATAACAAACATTTCCTGCTCAAAGCACCAACAACTTTGTTAGCAGTTCCAGAAATATGCTTAGTTACAAAAGTAAATTTCTGCATGTATTCAACCCATTTAACATGTCTTTGATTCAAATTCTCCTGTTGAGTCAAAAATTGCAAAGAATGGTTGCCATTGTATAAGACAAACTCCTTAGGAATCAAATAGTGTCTCCATTTCTTCAATGCTCAAATAATAGCATAGAACTCCTTGTCATACGTGGAGTATTTCACTTTTGCTTCATTCAGTTTCTCTCTGAAGTATGCTATCGGTCTGTCTTCTTGACTCAAGACTGCCCCTATTGCAAATCCACTTGCAACACATTTTACTTGGAATGTCTTTTTGAAATACAGTAACACCAGAATTGGTTGTTCAGTGATTTTTCTTTTCAACAAATTG
Source organism: Picea mariana (assembly GCA_032191745.1). NCBI lineage: Eukaryota > Viridiplantae > Streptophyta > Pinopsida > Pinales > Pinaceae > Picea > Picea mariana. The sequence goes on from JASDQU010221174.1 coordinate 26,141, forward strand.
AAGCTTTTCTCAGCTTCTTCTATCCAATGAAAAGACTTGTGTCTCTTCTTTACCGTGTCCATCATTGGTGCACTAATTCCACTGAAATTCCTGATGAACTTCCTGTAGAAACTAGCCAATCCATGAAAACTTCTTACCTCATATATACTCTTCGGTGATGACCAATTATTAATCACCTCCACTTTATCTAGATCCATCCTCAGCTTATCTGCAGAAATAACAAAACCCATATAAATGAGCTCTGTCTTCATGAATGAGGATTTCTTCATATTTATCAGCAAATTCTGTTGTTGTAACCTCCTCATCACTGTAGCCAAATGTTTCACATGCTCTGCCTCTATTTTACTGAAAATCAGTATGTCATCAAGATACACAATGACAAATTTTCCGATGAAATCCTTCAGGACTTCATTCATCAACCTCATGAAAGTGATCAGTGCATTTGTTAAGCCAAACGACATAACAAGCCATTCATACAACCCTTCATTGGTCTTGAATGTTGTCTTCCATTCGTCTCCTTCTCTCATACGAATTTGATGATAACCACTTTTCAAATCAATCTTTGAAAAAAATTTGGCCCCACTTAAGCAATCCATCAAATCATCCATTCTTGGCAATGAAAATCTGTACCTGATGGTTATCTTGTTGATTGCTCTTGAGTCAGTACACATCCTCTAGCCTCCGTCTTTCTTTGGACTGAGCACTGTCGGAACAACACATGGACTCAAGCTTTCTCTAACCAACCCTTTGTCCATTAAATCCTGGACCTGTCTTTTGACCTCTTCATTCTCCTATGGCGTCATTCTGTAGGCTCCTTTGTTTGGTAAACTAGCTCTAGGTATGAGATCAATATGATGACTCACACTTCTGATCGGTGGCAATGAACAAGGTAATTCGTCCACTACTATATCAGTGAATTCCTCCAGTAACTCCTGGATTTCCTCTGGTAGATCATCCACTCTTGTGCTGGTCAAAACAATTTTAGGTTTCCTGACCACAATGAATTACGGTTCCTCCTTCTTCTTAACCTCTGTAAGAAGTTCCTTCCCACTCATGAGAAGTACAGTGTTGCTTACTTCAAGTTTTACTTCCTTGTCCTTAATGGGCAACAACATGTGAGTTCTCCCATTCTTCTCTAGGGTGTATGTGTTCTTCCTCCTGTCATGAATCACATTCCTGTCATATTTCCATGGTCTACCCAGCAGTACATGACAAACATCCATGGGAATGACATCACACAATATCTTATCATTATATCCTCCTATCTTAAATTCAACTAAACGTTGTTTAGTGACATTTACCTGATGTCCTTTTTGTAGCCACGAAACCCTATATGGACTTGGGTGTTCAATAGTCTCCGGCTCTATCTTTTCTACCATCTCTGTAAAAATGAGATTGTTTGTGCTACACTGTCCATGATGACTTTTCATACCCTGTCTTTGGTCTTGCAAGTAGTCCGAAAAAGGTTGTTCCTTTGTACTAGATTCTCTGCCTCTTTTTCTAGCATTAAGAGAACCTTCCTCATCACCAATGATCTCCCACCTTCAGCATCCTCTGCCTCAACATTCTTCCTATGTGCTTCGTCAATGTGAGTTTCACCGCCTTCTTTCTTCTTATTTGGACATTCATAAGATTTGTGTCCATTCTTTCCACATGTGAAGCATTTTATTACTCCACCTCTGCCTCTTCCTCTTCCTCTAGTGCGAGGAAAAGTGTTGTTATCNTACTGTCATCTCTGTTCGACATACTGCCCTCTCTATGAGCTTCCAGCTCTCTCAGTCTGAGTCTGAGGTTTCTTCCAGTCTTCCTTGGGTTTCTGGCTTCTATCCTAGGCAACTGATTTACCTCTGGCTTGACTTCTGCCTCGGCCTCTTTGACCTTGCTTTCGGCTAAGCTTCTCTTCAGCTTTAAGATCCATGTGATAAGCATCTTCCACCATTCAGATGGTCATCATGCTCATCTCATCCTGAATGTTGTATCATAGACCATTCATATACCTAGCAACTTTTTCATCATCACTTTCGCGATGACCTACCCTGGTGTTTAGTTTGTATAACTCTTAAGTGTAGTCCTTCACTGACATCAACTTCTGTCTCAAATTTTGTATCCTTCGAAACAAAGTGATTTGGTAATCCTTGGGGATGAATTTCACCTTCATCTTCGCGACCATTCTATCCCAACTCTTGATTTTATGCTTGCCTTTGCAACGTCTGTCTGCTTGTAGCTCATCCCACCACAATGTTGCATGCCCTTTCAATCTTGTGACAGCATGTTTGAACTTCTTGTCTTCCTCGACATCTTCATAGTCAAAATACATGTCCAGAGCTCTAATCTAGTCTAGAATCTCTTCAACATCCAGGTTTCCCTCATATACTGGAATGTCCATTTTCTCCCTAGCACCCATTCTTGCAACAACCCTGAGTAGGCGTTCATTTGCTGCAACTTCTTCTCCTTCATGTCCAACTTCATCTTCACTTTTAGATTCACTGACATCTCCAACATCGGCTGTGTGCCTCTGTGTTGTCTCCATGTCCTCGAGTCTAGCACGTAGGTCACACATCTCTCTCTCCATAGCGGGATTAGGCATATGTCTACCCCTTCTTCTTGGCATTTCCCTCTCCTCTGGTGGATCTACTATTTGCCTGTCTCTTCTTCTAAGCGGCATGGTGAATCTTTCTTTTCCCTGCTACAGAAAGAAAAGAAATCTTTCTGAGGCTCTGATACCAAACTGACGCAGACCTCCCCTGCACCTCGGGTCAAAGTCCGCTCATAGGATCGTTCTTTGTCTCCTTTGAGACAAATCGGCTCTTTCAATTCCCTGCTGGAATCTTCTTTCAATCAATCCACAGGTCCTTTCAGAAGCTCCCCTATGTGAACAACACTAGGTGCGAGCTCCACCTTTCCCAAGTGACCACAGCGCTATGACCAAGGGCCTAACCCCAAAGTCCTTGTCGCAACTTCAGGACTTCACAAGTTCACGAGTCGAAGCTCTCGACTTCTCCTTTCTAATCTCACGATACCCGAAATGTCGATACAGGTATGGCTCCCTTATGTCAGCGCCCTCTGTGCATGACCACCGGCTAGGCTTATCACTAGCACCCCTCACTACTTTCCACTTCGTGAGTTGTAGCATCGAGCTCACATGCTCTTATCTCATGAATTCTCGAGACACGAGAAGTCAACGAAGTTTTGACTCCTTCCACTAGCTGACATGTGTCTGCCTGTCTATCACCTGGGCCCACCTTGTGGTTCTGCCACGTGTCTCTTGTGCCTAGATTTGGCACTTCGTGACTTCGCTCCCTAAGCATTGCCTCCTTTGTATCTCGACACTCGAAGTGCCGAGATCCCGAACTCCTCGTTACTCCCTATCGCAACTCGTGAATTCAGGACTTTAGGGAAAAAATACTCGACTCTCCAACTACTAAAACCTGAAATGTCAAATTTTGACACGTTCCCAGTTTTGGCCCACAATGAAACTTCCCGCCTTTTTAGAATTTTAGACTTCACGATTTCGCGAATCCTGATGCTAAACTTTTGGTTCTTCAACCCACGAAACCCAGAAATGGTCAATGAAGGTCTGACCTTCGTGTCGATGGGTATGCCACCTATCCACTCTCCACTGTCCATGATATTTAAATCCTTTCACTCCTTTTGGAACTTCTCACTCCGTGATTTCATGAATCTTGTTGCAAGGCTTTCGATTCTCCCACTCGTGAAACCTCGAAGTGAGATTACGTGAATGATCCAATGGCCCCTGTTGGATAAAATCCTATGGCTCTATCTCTTCTGAGATTAACTTAGAAAGAAAAAAAAACACTCACCGTAACCCTCTTTGCTCCTCTACAAGATCTGACAGCTCTCGAAACTTCGCGAATTCTCCATGGAGAATTCCGATCATCCGATTCCTCCTTGACAACTCCTGCGAAATGGAACAGGTATTCTTTCGGGAAACTTGTCCACCTCCAAACAACATTGATGCACCTTCTTCCAACACTTCAAGGCACTAACTCTTCTGAGATTTTACCACAACTCAAGTCTTCAAGAAGACTCCTGCACGCACTCCTTGCGGCAACCCTTCAAATACTTCCAAGTATTTGAATTCTTAGACTCTGTGCACTCTCTTCGCAACAACAGCCGCTCAAATAGAGAAACAATTGAAACTCATTCTCTTACTCTCTCTCTCTCAGTCTTCAACCATTAAATATGAAATCATACATCCACGCATCAAAGCAAATGCATAACATAGAGTAAACAAGCATATATCAATCACCATGTACAAACACAGAAAGAAATTGAACACGATGGGTCTGGACTAAAGATATTTGTATTAATCCAGAACTTCTGTACATGGGTTTTTTACTCTACACAACTCTTTTCTCTCCTATGCTCTCTTCGATTGATAATTTTTTCTAATAATACAAATGATGCAATATGAGGGTGTTTATAGTCAGTTTTCCCTCCGCTCCTAAAACTGTCTAATCTAGAATTAAATTCTACCTACTTACAATAACTGCCTATAAATGCCTTTACATCTTACAGATGAGAGCATATCGCTCAAGATATTTTTACAATATGGAAGTACGCACTCTCTTAACTATTACATTGATGTTTGGCGTATCAAAATTCAAAACATTTCAAACAATTCATCATGTGCCTAAATGTGTTGGCGCTTGTCCCACGCTCACTTGTTGTTGGCGATGCTCCTGCATAAATAATAAAGTGAATTGATGAGTGTACTATAATTCAAAGTGAATACAAAATAAATTATTTAAATAATAAATTTAATGGAGAAATTAGAAGTGGGTTAACCCTAAAATAAGGAAAGTGGGAAAAGTGACCTAGAAGATGTTTTTAAGGAAGCTACTTGGAGAGTATAAATAAGACGCAAGGCTCTCTCATTTTAGACACACTTGAGAATATTGAATACCTATAGGTTTCTGAGGTAACCAAAGGATATCTAAGCCTAATTTCTGAGGAAAGTTGAAGAAAAGAAGGCCAGAATTCAAGGAAGGATAAATTATTTTGATGATGCTTTCTAAGGTATGTTATTTACAGGTCATCTCACCATTTTCGCAATAAATTTTTTTCTAGATTGATTCAGACCGTGAAATTTATATTCCATTGAGGAAAAATATCCAATTATATGTGGTAAGAAATTCAGCCTGTGGGTCGTTGTATTTTTGGAGTTACACTCTGTGGAAAATAAGGTTTGTGGGTAGTCCTAAAACTAGTCAAAAACAGGTGTTTCAGGTAAAAATGTCATAACTTCTTCATAACAGATCCAAATTCAGTAAGATCAAATGTGTTGGTTAGAGTATATGATTTAGTATGTTGTGTAACCATTTCATATCGATTCAACAAATATTCCTTGTGGGGCATGCTCTACAAGTTCTCTCTCTAGAATAAGCCAGAATTTAGCAAAGTATGTCATTTTTTCTATAACTAATTTTTTGAGAGGTTCCAAGTAGTGACACCTGGAGGAATTGCATAAAACACATTGAAGAACATTCTATATCAGTTTCATATCTTTATTCATTACAAGTACAAAGTTATGATTATTTCAAGTTAGGGTTGTTGACTAATCCAAAACTAGTCATGTGAGACTAAAGAAAAGTTTGATGTAAATGCTAGTCTCTTGTTGTTTAAAGTTAAGGAAGGTTTCACTATTAAATTTGAATGTTTTTGCGACGAAGAAGAGATGAATTTTCATTGGAATAGATTCATTTTTGCGACCCAGATAATTTTTTTTTTCGTCAAAATTAATTCGTCAGTCTAGCGAACACACATGGATCTTCGTCGATCTAGCGACCAGAAAAAGAAGCCTACTCACAATAGGGAAAATTTCGGCTAGCGACAAATGTTAGTCGGTCAAAAAACTAATATTAGTCGCAAGAGTGACCAAAACAACCCTGGCAAACTTAGTCAATAAACCACTATGAGTCACTAGAACGACGAATATTAGTCGGTCAAACGACTAATATTAGTTGCAAGAGTGACCAAAACAACCCTGGCAAACTTAGTCAATAAACCATTATGAGTCGCTAGAATGACGAATATTAGTCGCTAGAGTGACCAAACCATCAGTTAAAAAGGTCAAAAGAAGCAGGATCAGTTAGTCACACTAGCGACGAACACGTTGGTTGCTCTAGCGACTAACACGTTGATGTTTGTGACCAATTGGCTATACTATCGACGAACAGGTTGGTCGCTAAAGCGACCAATATTGGGGTTTTTTTTTAAAAAAAGTTATGCCATTTACATAGGATCTATGTAAATCTGACCTACATGAGCATTCTTTAATAGAAAAAATGAAATGGTCCATGACTATAACAGACAATTAAAAAAATTGCAATGCAACTATCTATATGCCTATGTTTCTTTTGATTTTTCAAATTAAAATGAAATGAATTGCAAGAAAAGAAACCTATAGATGTAAACAACCATTGAAATGCAAAGTTACAACCTATTTGCATAGAACAAACAAAGAGTCAAACCCTCAAAAAAACTCTTGAAGGAAAGGTAGTAAAACCATAGGGGGGTTGTTCCTCAATCCTTTGGATTTTTAAGGGTTTTAAGACAAACCTACAAACTAAAATCTAACTAATCATCCACATTCCCTAAATATAAACCTAGTAGGCACAAGAAAACAATAAAAACTAGAAAAAATAATTTTTTTAACCCCTACAAAAAGTTACCTCAAAAAGTGTGTTGGCCCATGACGAAAGGTACCATGTTTCTTACATTGAAAAACAAAGGAACCAAACCTTGTTAATTCATTGGTCAATGCACTTGTTGACCCCAATAAGTGTGATGCTCTCTAGGGGACTCCTGCACCTGGGAGCTCAACTCTGTGGAATTCCTTTGTGGTTTCCAACCCTTGTCACTTGCAAACACAACACATAAAGCTAAAAGAAGTCAGAAAAACCTAAAAAACTCATAAAAAACAAATAAACTCATTTACCACACACCCACAATCAAGGATCTTGATATTGGCTCATATCCCTAGTGGATTCACCACTCTATTGGTGCAAATGTACAAACAGAGTGAGAAACTTTGCAAACCTTGTGGTTGCTACAAGATTACAAACAAATGAGTTAGAAAACTAAAAACCCTATATTTCAATGAACTAATTTATTCTCTAAGCTATGTTATTCCTCTATATGGAATTAAAATGCAACAAAAAAATAAAAGACAAGAACAACTATTTGATCAAAGAATAAATGAATCCATTACCCAAATGGTAGACTTCACAATATCACTGGTGGAGAGATCTTGAAGGTGTTTATCTTCTATTGGCCTCTCCTTCAGAGGGTTCTTTGATTTCCTCGAGTGTGTGGTTGTATTTTCTCTTTCCTCTGGCTATAGATGGATGCAATAGTGTGCTCCTCAAGAAACTAGGGTTTCATTGGTAAAGGGACAAACCTAGGGAAACAATACACAATGAGGGAAAATGAGAGAAAGAGGAATGAAAGAGTGATATTGAAATGGGGGGAGACCTCTCCTTGTTTTATAGGAAAAATATGGAATTTCTCTCATATTTTTTCTTTTATAAATTAAAAATAGGAGGGAAAGTCATAAAAAGGGTTAATGAATTAATTAAGTGGGATTCACTTTAGGGAAATGGTTCCTAAAGTTAATTAAAAGGGATATTTATGGCTTTATGAGTGAAATTAACTTTAGGGAAATGGTTCCCAAAGTTAATTAAATGGAATATGGTGTAAAAGTCATGATACCCATACTATTGTTGGAGTATTTCAATACACATAGCATTTTGTTCTAGATTAAAATTTGAACCGGATCCTCCCTTTCGACCCGATTTTCTAGTAATTGCAATGATGCAAAAAAAATTCGCCCCTATTTTCTGGTAATGGAAATGATTTAGAGGTATTTCTCCCTAGTTTTATGGTACTGGAAATGATTCAGAGTTATTTTTCCATGGGTTCCCTCAAATCATGAGTGGAGAGGCCTTGTAGTTGTCTTACCTTACCTACATCGAAGGGTAAGTGGAAAGAGTGAAGAGCATGGAAAAATGCACTATCACACTGTATGGAGAAACAAGGTCTAAATTTTTGGGTATGAAAAGACATCAGAGAATACATTTCTCCCCTGCAATGTCTTTAGTGAGACTGAAAAAGCAAGTCGAACCCTTGATCTGACAATGTTCAGCAATTATAAACAACTCTATGACATGTTACGAAAAATGCTTGGTATTGAATATTTAGAACTATCAAACCGTATTATCTACAAGGATATTGGTAACATTATGAAGCAGGTTGGAGAGGAATATTCTAGGTAATTTGATCTCACTTCAAAACTTACACCCTATCCATTTACTAAATTAGGGCTTGGGCAAAGGCTAAAAGAAAACAATTGTAATCTATTTTCTTTGATTTACAAAATGTCTTTGCATATCATGTTAATGTTGTCTTTGCTAAGAAAATCGAAAGCACAAGCAACTACAATGTGAGATAAATCTTATGTATTAGTTAGAAGAACTTTCCTATTTTGTTTTCTTCTTGAGTTTAGGAATAATTTCTTATGTGTATTTTCAGGCAACTAAGAAAATATTTTATTGTCTTTGAATTGAATACATAGATTTCATGAAGACAGTGAGAAGGCTTACAATATTAGCTGAATCTGGCAGTGACAACATGTTAAGGTAATTTTTGGTATGCTTCAATCTACATGCCCGATTCTTCCATTACAAGTTTGGATCTCGTTCAAGATCATTAAGTTTATTGTTAAGTGTGAAAAACTATCTAATAATGATGTAACTTTGGAGGAACACAATTTATATAATGTCTAAAATTAGGATGATAATGATATTGACTCAAATTTAATGTTTTTTTTAACCTGGTAGGTAATCTCCTTCAGCTGTTGAAGGTAACATAATGATCAAAAGTCCTGTGTTATTGATCAAACTGAGCAAAATAGACCATAGGACAAAGAGTTAAACTTCATTAACTCTCTGATCAATCAATACATAATAGAGCATTGCATGATACAATATTTTCATTTTGTCCAATTCTTTCTTACTAAGTGGCCATAGATGAAAATGGTCAGTCAAATGGATACGGTCTTGTTTAGTTTGAGCAAAAAGACTAAAAAAAAAACTCCATTGAAAATTTGAATGGTTTGTTGATGAATTATAAATAGATCTGTATTGGTCTATTTGTTTGATCTCAGGAAAGAGATATGAGATTCAAATCATGGCCCATTTATCTGTACATTTCAAATCTTACTAGATATGTTAGAATATTGACAAATATTGTTGCATTTGGAGAGTTCTTGGCCAACAGGAATCTCTGAAATGCACTCTATTATTTTATCTTTGTC
>JASDQU010221178.1:0-17721 GCA_032191745.1 Picea mariana
AGGTATCCCAGATCCTCCTGCAGCAGGATTCGTGTTTGGATCTGTAGGATTTAAAGTGAGGTTAATATCACCTAACTGTTCTCTGATATCGGAGAAGTCTAAAGGTTGACCCCACGGATGGTTTGGTTGCCTAAGATGAGCTAAGGCACTATGTGTTTTAATAAGAGATTGATGGATAATCTCTTGTGTATCACCACCTATAGGATTAGGGGTTATTGGATCAACTTTGATCTGCGGATCTTCGGTTGAAGTAGTTGTTGTTTGAGGGGGAATATTATCTTGTGAATGGCTTCTAGTCACTATAGGTGAGCGATTAGGGGGGGGAGGAGTCTTGTGACCGCCTCGTGCCATTAATTAAGTTCAGGCTCTCCTTCTAGCGGCATTTGTTGACGGTCGAAATTGACTGTCCATCAACTGAGAGAGTGGAACCGGTCCGGGGTTGTCTAAATAACCCAAGCCATTTGGAATGAACCACCCTGACAGGTTTAACGGCTCCATTGGCCGCCCTAAGGTCCTAGGAAAACCAAAGAGGAAACTAATCTAAACTAACTAATCTAACTAAAACAAATAAAACTAACTAAAACTAAACACAAGAAACTAAACTAACAAACAATAAATAAAAACAAACTAATACACTAATATAATTAAAACAAAACTACTAAATTAAACTAAAACTAAATATAAACTACTCTAACTATTATATATACAAACTAGTAATTACTATTACACTAACTCTAATAATTAACTGTCTAACTTCCAATTGAATTACAACTTATTCACAAATATACAATATCTACAACTTGCATATTTGAATAAAACCTGTAAAACTCATTTGCTTTCTGCCCTAAGACAGGCAGAGATATATTTTGATTTTTTATGATTTTATGAATAAGAAATAAAACTTACTGAAATTAAACGATTTAATATATTTAATGAAATTAAACAATCTAATATACTAATTCTACCTATAAATATAACTAAACTAATATCTAAATTAAACTACTAATAAATATACTAAATAAATGACAAACTGACATGGAAACGCTCCTAATTTTCCCTGTGTGTGATGACTTCGAAACTGGTCGGAGGAAGGAAACTTGCACCGGTTAATCCAAAAGCTTCTCGTAAACGATAGGTTGTGCTGCTCTTTGAATTGTTAACAGGACAAACAAGACATAAAAATTCATAACAATTATATGATTTATAAATCTCTGCAATAAGGGAAACCTATTATGCAAAAACTTATACTTAATAATTCAACTTATGAAAAAGAGAAATATGTCATTCACAAATTGAACTAAGCAATTGCTATGTTTTTTAAATATTAGAAGAAATCAGATATGGATTACAGTGATTAAATTATATCATTTGCAAATGATAAAGATAGCTAAAGTAGTCATTAACCAAATACAAATTGATATACACAACATGAAACAAAATATTGATATCATGAGAAGCTAAAGATGTAACAAAACACCAAATTCTGCCTCAGTCTGTATTAAAATTCCATATCCTTGTTCTCCCACGAATGAGGATGATCATTATTACAAAAATGATAGGTATTTATAAGTCTCTCCACAGGGTAAAACCTCCTTGTGGATAATATCAAACTGTTCTACATAATCTGGGAAGATATTCCCAAAATCAACTAAACTAGGAAACTAAAATGCAAGTGAAATATTTCAAATATCCCCTAACTGCTCATCAAATCCACTGCAATTTCGAATTCATCTGCAACAGACCAAAAATAACAAGTTATAAAAATATTTTATTAACAAAACAATAAAAATCTAATCCTACAGACTTAGCTACAGAATCATATGATTCTGTAGCTAGTCTAAAATAACATACAGGATCAGAATCTAAATCAAATCAAATCTTTTTAAAAATGATTAAAACCAATTTTCTTCCAATGATCATTTGAAACGAATCACTCAAGATTCAAATGATTTTATCATTCAATATTAAACATAATCTAAAGTGATTCAAATGAAAACAGGGGTAAGAATACTCTGTTTTTCTTTTACCATAAAATCGGGTCAAACAGTAACAAGACTGTTTCATATCCAAATAAAATCAATAGTGAGCCATATCGTATGTGATATGATCTAATCCAACATAACCATTTCTCACTTGTTATAGCTATAATGATATAACCACAAATTCATATCATTCAATCAAATGTAAAGATAGATAGACTATTTCGATTATGTGTAAACGAAATCATATGTAACAGCATCGACTTAACCAATTTCGTGATTGATCCTTACACAGTCAACAGACAGGATCGATAATCATGCTCGCAATCTTAATAGAATCAAACAGATTTCATAATTGCAAACTGGGCAAATAATCAAAACAAATCACAACTGAGTTTAATTATAGAAACAAATCGTGGACCTGGATACAGTCAATTTCGTTATTGGAATCAAATTCAAACAGCATATTCATTTCAATATGAATCGAACTGATAACATGGTCGAGTAAAACAATGTGAATTAATCGGTTGGGTATAACTGTTATGAATTGAATCTATTCATGATTTGGGTGATTGTGTACAGAATCATATTGAAAACAATCTGAATTGTATTCGAGTTGGTCGAAATTCATATGGAACATAAAACCATAACAGTTAACCATTATTGCCAATCATATCATATACATTATAACCAGAACGAATCAAAATATGATTGTGTTAAAAATTGAAATATGAGAAACAGCTTGTGTCTAGAATAGATACAAACGACTTCAATCAACAATAGAGAATTCATTTTAGCTAAATCAAACCAATGAAATCCACACAAAGATCCAACAAACCGATGAAAATTCAAACGAAGCTAAACTGGAAAACGAACTTCCATTTAATCAAAGCATGGCTATGTATAGAATGCATATAGTGTGACAGAGCAAATCCACGCTGTAAACAGAACCAATCCAAAACCGAATTCAAATTCATTATATAAACGAGTCATAAAACATACTAGTGATGCTGCTCAAATTATGCCAACTTAGAATTCACGACCGCTGTAGCTGACTCCACATTTTTAAACAAGATGGAACCTCTCATCCTCTGTTTCTTATCAGTGGCTTGCAATTTATCCTTTTGACTGGTAATCCGCGCAACTTGGTCCTCCAAAGAGTGAATTCTTTACTGTAACATTGGCACATCGAGATAATATCTTTCTAACCACAAGCTGCACTGATCACAGGGTGGCACTATAGATTTCGACAGAGCAGGAGAGGGTTTGGATGAATGATCGGGGGATTCACAAGGCAGCTTAATGCCTGAGTAGTTAGGGTCATTTTGTAGACAAGGGGGTACGTTCGACACAAAGTCATACGAGGGTTCGGCACATAGACCTTTCGAATAGGGGTATTCACTAGCCAAGAAACACTCCACTTCCGAGTCGGAGTCTTCACTTAATACGATAGGGTTAGGATTGACCGGGGGTTTTGGCTTGTTCCTCGTCATTCAAGAAATTAAACAGGCATTCTTTTTGCCTTTGGCATTTGCAGTGGGTTTGGCTTTAGGCTTCTTGCTCAAAGTCTCAGCATTCTTAGTCACGGTATGGGATAGGTCGATAGGTGAGTCGGGCAAGGGTTTAGGTAAAAGGATGTTGTAGGGTACCGGGGGTACAACCTTGTCCTCGGTCACCACAGGTTTGTCAACCTGTGGAGGGTTTGAATCCTCGAAATCATCTCGAGCAAGGAAATTGCTCCAACAATCTCCGTGTAACCCCAAATGACAGACAACAATAATTTTAACCAACCCAAAGTGAAAAAGGCTGCTATCAGCCTGGTTCCTTTTGTATTTCTTAGACATTTTGAACAGGCTTCTATGCAGATAATAGGGCATATTGAGCTGATAACCCACAAAAACCATAAGCAAACGAAGGTGGTGTAAGAAAACAAACCCCTACCGACCTTCGCAGGTGATAAACTGTTTGATAATCATCAACAAATCATGCCAACGTTGTTTTAGCATGGTCACGGGCAAACCTTTGTCACAGGAGATAACCTTACGCGACTGGAAGAGCAGTGTCCAAGGGACCTCTTCTATTTTGCAATTCTTGGACCATGGTTGTCCAGTGGCAGGCAAACCCGTAGCAAGACTGATAAACTTCTCGTCAATTTCCAATTGAACATTGTTGACCTTGGCTCGACAGCCATCAAAGGTCATGGCGAATTACCTAGCAACACAAAGGTTTAAACCATCAAATTTCTGTATAAACAGAAACCACCCACTGTCCTCAAGGTCATTGCGGGCACTGTCGAACATCAACAAAGTCTGGCTGCCATTGGGTTCAACCCTCACGACTGGAGCCATGGTGCGAGCACATGGTAAGGGTTTGGGTTGAATACAATAATGCACAGGAGCAGAGATGTCCGTTGTAACAGCTACGAACGATCAAAGGGGAAGCATTAATGTGCGCATGCGAGGGTGGTGGAGTTATTCACCTCCATGCATAATAGTTATAGCAAAGTACAACCGGCGAATTAATCCTTTGTTCAAACAATCATAACATAGTTCAAAACCTTATCATTCATCCAACCAAACGATGAGTGATATGCCAATGCGCAAATAACTATAGTGTTTCAAACCAATGTCATTCAACGTGAAATCAAAACCAAATGCTAACCACGCGCCATTGCATAAATGTGTAATCAAAAGTTTTGTGACAATCGATATTTATAAAATTGACAAGCCAAGAGCTATAACAATAAGGATCACATCATATAAAAACAAAATAAACCATGACCCCTATGCAGTTCAATTGCTAGGCAAGTCCCAAAAATATAAATTTAACAGGCTCAATGCCTTACCAGTTTAATAAAATCAAGTTATCCAACCAATATAATAATAGGCAAATAGGCATAATTCGAAAATCCTTTTAGCCACATAATAATAATCCAAAGGTAAGTGCCATTCAAAATATCAATAAAGAGATCATGACAGTTCAAAGAACGATGGAGGAGTTTTCACGCTTACAGTCGTGAAAACTAAATGGAGACCAATTTGCAAGTGTCGCAAGAAATGAACATATCATCTATTTGCAAAATGTGACGACAATTTGAAGTTCGGAAGACATAGGTGTAGGCAGCTTATAGGACAATAGAAAAAATTGAATTGGCTGCCAACAATCACCTAGGTCTACATCTAGACTTTATCGGTGAAATTTCAAACCTCGATATGCATGCCTAACTAGGTCTTACAGTCATATGCCCATTTACATTAAATTTTCAACTCCATTATAATTTTTTTTTTCATTGTTATTATTTTGGCACTTATGCTACCATCCTCTCACCTTGCCATTTATTTTTCCTCCAACTCTTGATGCTTGCTTCTACATGGGCATGATCTCTTCCTTCTTGTTTACATTCACACTTTCTATACAAGCATGATCTTGTCCTTCTTTTTTATTTCTGCACTTCTTGCAAACTGCTCGATCTCTCATGGATTCATCATCAAACCACTCTTTCTAGAGAGTCTAGGTTTCCTTTCTCTAACACTAGTTGTAAGTTTTAAAATTTTTATAGTAATGTAATGCACAAAAAGAAAACAATTGCAATCAGACATATACACAAAGATTTACCCTGGAAACCCAAACCCGAAAAATGAACAACCTGTTTAGAGCCACACCTCTAATTCTTATTCATTATCATCTAAATTTATTGTTTACAATATATATATATATATATAGGATCCCACTACATCCAAAACCCCTAATCCATTGGCCTGGGTTAGGCTACAACCCTAATTCCTTAATTGGAGTTAGAAAACCATGGTTTGAAATACCATGCACCACTAAACCACCCAAACAATTTGAAAATAACCCTGCCAAAAATATAACAAATAACCAACATTTGTTCCTGTGTAGATGTTCCTTTGAGCTTCAACAATATACCATCCTCCCATCCTATCATGATGGCCACACTACAAGGAGAACACCTTCTAGAAAAGGTTTTTACGGAACCCCCCCAAAAACAAATTATCCCTTATACGTTTATAGCGAAGTTTTTAGCAGAGGCAGGTGTGCAGAGGTTTTTGCAGAGGTTTTAACATTAGTGTGCCTAAGTCTACCATGCACACTGGTACAACTAAGTCGACCATGTGAATTGGTGCTTCTAAGTCGATTGTGTGCACCAATGCTCTTACAAACCATAAAATCCTTATTCTTAACAAATAAAGTTCTTCGATAACTGCTATTAATATAAAATACTAAAATCCCCTAATAAAAAAGTGCACTAGTGCTCCCCCAATAACAACGTGCATCGGTGATCCCCTAATAACAAAGTGTGTCGGTGCTCTCCCCAATAACAAAGCACAATGATGCTCCAAAAAATAATGCATGAGTGCTTCCGATAACCACTATTAATATAAAATACTAAAATATTGTTTTTTATTTTATAAGAAATCAAATGCATCGTGGTGCTCTCGAATAACAAAACACATTGGTGCTCCCCTAATAACAAAGCGAACCAATGCTCATATAACAAATGCACTAGAAAAATTGATTTTTAAACAAAAGAAATTAATTTAAAAACCATAAACCTTCCATGGTGTGCTTAGAAACCAATACATCCCCAGTGTGGTTTGGTAAAAAAAACACGTCGGTGCATATTACTGTTGGGTGCACCAATAAAGGATAAAATTAAAAAAACATATGAAATCGAATCAATGCACTGACACATACATCGAAAAAGTGAGTGAGAATTTAGTTGTTTCAAAATGTATGTGCTTATAAATGAAAACCCTAATTATTTTTCATTAATTTTCCAAACTTGAGAGGGTAGACTTGTGCAAGAGATATCTTAAAGCTAAGTCTTTAGAGTGGGTAGATTTTTTTGAAGAGCCAAATTTACAAACAGATTTGCAGAGAAGAAATTTTAAGTATGTGATTTTATTCTATCATCATCTCAATCTTTCCCCTGTTTGATTCAAATAGATTTTAGTGCATTATAAAAAAATAAAATAAAAGGGTTTCATAGTTACATTCAGTATTGGAATCACTAGCTTCCTGGTGGCTTCTCTTAGTTTTCCTCTCTATATTTCACATGTAGATATTTTTTTTTTTACGAAATAGATTTTTATAGGGTTTATTTACTTATATATGGGGAATTTCATATCTTTTTCAATGGGATGACTCATTTCATTGGATCCCAAACCCCGTCACTGTAATTTTTCTTTAAAAAAAAGCTTCCGCAGTTCAGGGTGTGCACTCTATATGAATAGCACACCGATGCACATGTTCATGTCAATAATACTAGTGCTCCTAAGTTGATCATGCACATCGATGCTCCTAAGTTGATTGTACACATCTGTTCTCCTAATTCAATTGTGCACACCAATGCTCTTTCCAATAACAAAGCACACTGGTGCTCCAAAACATAACGCCCCGGTGCTTTTGATAACCACTATCAACATAAAATACTAAAATATTGTTTTTTATTTTAGAAGAACCAAAATGCGTTGCAGTGCTCCCCAATAAGAAAGTGCACTAGTCCTCCCCTGATAAAAAATCCCACCGGTTTTCTCCCAATAACAAAGCACATCAGTGTTCTTCCCAATAACAAAGTGCATCAGTGCTCCCCCAATAACAAAGCACATCAGTGTTCTTCCCAATAACAAAGTGCATCAGTGCTCCCCCAATAACAAAGCATATATGTGCTCATGTTCTTGTTCATAAGTTCAAAATTAAAATAACTTTGTTCACATGTTCATAAGTGTGAAATAAATAATAATGAGGAACCAATGCTTCTATTAATTAATATATCACTGATGATTTTATTAATTTATAGAGCATTAATGCTTCTATTAATCTTATTTTGTAAAAAAATATCTCAGTTTTTATATCTAATGATTTTTGTCTTTTTTTGATAGAATATGGATGATAGAAGTTCAACGGAAACAACTTGTTGTAGCGAGCGTGATGTTAGGTCATCCCAACAAGGGAAAAAGACAATTTCTTTAAGTTGTATTAAGAATTTAATATCTTTGAATTATTTGTATGTTTAAATTAATGACATGTGTTGGTTAAGGCATGTCATGGAAATTCCAAGGGACAAATGAGATAAAACCAATACATGTTGGTGAGGATGTCCAAAAACATGTACAAAGAGATAGTAAAAGAAATGAATATAATTGCATCATAGGACGATCCCTCCCAACAATTACAATGTTCATAATAGGTATGTAATCATTCATTTATTATTCTTTTATGTACATCAAATTTAATTATTTCATGAAATACTAATTTTCAATTGTTTTGTTGTAGAAAAAAAAAAGTGAAACCCATTCAACACATAAGACAAGATAACAATGAATAAAAGGGTTGATCGCAAAATTTGTGAGTGCTCGCTTTTTTTTTATCTTACTTAAAATTTCATATTTGTTATGATATTTATATTTAAATAATTAATTTACACCCATCCATGGATGTCTTATAATAGGTGCTAACATACAAACAAGAGCCAATTGAAAAATTGATAAACATTAGATTAAGTATGGGTTGTGGTTATATGTTGAAGTATCAAGGTTTAATTGAACAATTTCTAAGTAGCTATCTTGTTTAACTTCCCTTGTTTTATAATTAACGGAATAAAAATAAACATTTTATATTAATTATATCGATTGTGCTTTGTCATGACATATTAAACATGCAGGAAACAAAGTATAGAGTGCATCCAACATAAGAGATTTTGTGAGACAACATGAATGATGGCTTCAAAAGAATGTGTATCATTTATGAAACAATTGCTGCTATGGTACACTTTTTTATTTACGCAATTATGTATATTCTACTATATATATAAATGTATATATACTTATTACATTTTATTTCTATGTTTGTAGATGGAACATGAAGAGGTGTAACATAAAAAACAAGCCGATCAAGAAAAAATTAGGTTAAATAACCAAAGTACAATATCTACTACAACTGATGAATAAATGAGGCATCTGCAACTACGATAACAGTTCAAGCAATGTTGTAGGAAAATCAATATAATTGAATGTTATTGCAAGTTGTATGTTTTAGAATATTTGTCTTTGAAAATTAGAGATTTTGTTTAATTTACTCAACATATTGTCCCACTTGCATGAGGACATGTTATAGATGAGTATAACAATTACATATTGGTTGCATTTTGATTATTGTGGACCTTCACGTTGTCTCATTTTGTATGACAATAGGTCACTTATTCATATATAATAAAATGAGTTTCTTGTTTTATTGCATTGTCAATTTTTGTAAAATGTTGTGTTGATGATTTATTAATATATGGATGATTTACATTGTTACAAATAATATAGGTGTAATCTGTTGAATATCACATTAATGCAATCATTGTATCAAAACACAATAGCAAAAATATAAAAATCAATATTATTATAACAAATATTTGATTTTGAAATGATTAGTTGAAAATTTGTAAAAAAAATAATTAATTATAATATATACATATCGTTGCACTGCATTCTTTTGAACTCACTAAATGGTGCATTTTCATGAGTTATACACACTGGTGCTAAAAATTGTGAGAAATCAATGCTGTACTATGTTGTCTTTGATGTGAGAGGGTTGATGTCAAGTATTGTCTTAGAAATGTGTTTGTACTATTGATGTATTGATTGTTGGATCATGTGGTCATGCATGTAATTGATGACTGAAGGATAATGTCATGAGATCATATAATGATGTCTTGTCATGGGTTGATGTTCTATATGGATTGATGTATATATGATTTGATGTAAAGGTTGATCATTGTAATATTATCATGGTTGATAGGAAGTACCAAATGAATTAACTCAAAAGTGGTCACCTTATGGTGAAATCCCTCATGGGAATATGCTTTGCGAAGTCCCACTGGTTAGGTGGTGGAGAAATCCTAGTAGTATGGTTAGGGAACCCAATTTTGGTTGTGGAATAATCTAATGAAGATCAACGAATTTTCCAATGAAACTATTCTATATGGATAGTGCTCGTCATGCCATTTCCAGTGATATGTGGAACGTCACATAACTCCTCGCGATTAGAGAGTTATGCCCATGTGAAGTTGGAGAACCCTCATGTGTTGTATAGAATCCCCTAGAAGGTCAAAGAAGTCAAATTATTATAGAAGCTCCGAGAAGAAGTTGACCAGACAAAGTGATTAGTCATGGGTTAAGTGGTTGCAACAAGAAAATAATTAAAAATAAATTAGTTGCAACTAGAAGTGGATAGTTTACTATTTGTGGTAAAAGTGGTTATAAGTGGACAAGTGGTTAGAAGTGGGTTAGCCCCCAAAAAGAAGGAAGTTGGTTGAATTTGGTTAGATGATAACCCCTAGAGGAAGCTACTTGGAGAAGTATAAATAAGAGAGCAAGGGTCTCTTATGTGAGTGAGTCTCTTAAGCATATTGAAGATCTATTTTTAGTGAAATATTCATTGCACGTACTCATGGATGCATTAGAAGTTCCATAAGCATGAGGTTTGATGGTGAAAGTTTCAAAGGTTTAGAAAAACCTAGTTTTCTGAAGCAGTACACGGGATGCAATAGGCTAGGGAACGTATGTATGTGAGATGAAGGAGAGAAGGGCACGCATAATTGGAAAGGACATGAAAATCTTGAGTAAGTGCTAGTTGACAGAGAGAAGGACGCAGGTTTCAGAAACCCTAGTTTATGAAGGTGTATGCAGGTTGACAAAGAGAAGGACACATACATATGTGTGTTGTAGTATAGGAAGATCACATACATATGCGAGATGCAATATAAACAAGTTGTGTACCTATTGACATATTGGTATTTGTTCACAAGTAGGGTCTTGTACTTGAGGATTGTATTTCTCACATTTCATTTGGTGTTGATGTAACATCTAGTTCCACTAATCACATTTTCATAACACTATTTATTCTTTGAGGACACTTGCGTGCAAGTGATCTGGTTAAACATGGTACACTATGATTATTTGTTTTGATTTATGAGGTTATGCTATGATTGAGTATTGGAACTAGATATGTTATTTATATTGATGTATATCATTGAAATGTATTATGATGAGGTTTCCTGAGTGTGCAGGAAGTGTGACATGATGAGGATGTTGATGGCATCGACATACTTCCTTAGACTATGGATTGAGTCAGGGAGTGGATTATTTACTTTGACTATGAGTACTTGTTTTATTTACGCATGTGTTATTATGATGATTCAGTTATGGATTTCATGTATATGAATTATTAATATTATCTTTGTCAGTGGATGCAGGCATGGTGATGCTTTTTAATCCAACTTACATATGGAGTAAAGGGGTCATACACATATATCACATGGATGAGGGAGAGGTGTGGCAGTATCTCCATCACAACCTACTAGCACTCCCACTGTGACCTGAAACTGAAGGTTAACGACTACCTTGTTCCTGAGATGTTCACGATGCCATGAGGGTAGACTGGGGCAGTCACTCATGAGAATTTTTGAGGGGCGCATAATAAGGTAGAATCATTATTCATCACTAAGCCCTTAGTCTCACACAAGGTCGACAAGTGGAGTATTGACTCCAAGCATCCGACAACTTCCAAACTAATTCAATGGAAAGTGACACCCTTGGAGCACGAAGGTGTGAATTGAAGGGCATGTCGTATGAATAAATTATGAGTCAAAAAAAATCTAGAAGACCTTAAGAAATAAAATGAATACTTAGACTTTGTTAGAATAGAGAATAAAACAAATGTTTAGAACTGATAGAAAAGAAAAATGAATTTTATATTAAATTATGAAAAGGTAATACATGTGCACAATGTGTGCATGAAATTAATAAAAAAAAATTAATTAATTAAAGGAAAATAGATTCATGAGAGAATGGATTGTCAACATAGAGTTAGTATCATAAGTCAATAAAACTCTAAATCCTAAATAAGAGAAGAGTCATAATCAAACTCCAACTGTAAATTAGTTAGGGGACACAATAAAAGAGGAATTGGGGAACTAAGGGACAAATAAGAGGAAATCTATGAACTAATTGAGGAGTGCCAGGAAAAATTCTTAATTTCTAAATTTAAAAAGGAATTTAACTTGTGCAACTTGAGGAAATGGTGACATGTGTTGGGAGTGAATAATCTTTAATTTGTTTATTAAAAATTATCTAATTATGCATGAGCAATTTTCTTATAAAAAGAATGGCGAGGATAAGGGAAACTACCCTATTGCTGTTAAAATTTCTATTGACTAAGTTTACTTGTGGGAGTTGGGCTGCAAGCTTGTGCAAGAGGTGGAAGTCTCTCCTTGTGAGGGAAAGCTTGTGCCAGTTTTGGTTTGAGATTCTGTGTGTGATCCCTTTGCTCCTCGGGGAGATAAAGGGAAAGAAGAGCACCCTTAACGTTGGCTGAGAGGTACCGGTAAAGTCGTGGGTTTAGCAGGCTGGAGCAAGGAGAATGTGCACAAGTGTTGAAGTGGAGGATCATCAATATATTTTTCTCTTCTGGTTACGATACTCAATTTAGTAATTGTTAATGAAACAATTGATTATTATTATGTATGCTTATTCAATGAGTTAATCAAATTATAAATTATGCATGTACTAGCATTGAAAAAATATATTTGTGTGTGAGTCGAATGAGGAAATGGAATACTTATTTATGTATCTACATGTGTATTAAAATTCTGCTCAACCCAATGTTGAATTGGATGAGGTAATCTTCATCTACCTGTGCCATTGAAATTCTTCATAGATTTAACGATGAAATGAAGGATTCAATCTGTATCTATATGTGCCTTTGAGTTTTGCATAGATAGACCTTAGAAATTTTATATAGATGGATTTCGAAATCGATAACTTATTTCTGTTATCCCTTGTTTTGAAATTTTTCATAAATCGACCTTATAAATCTTTATATAAATGGATTTTGAAATCGATAACTTACTTATGTTATTGCTTGTTTTGAAATCTTTATATAGGTTGGTTGTGAAATCAATAATTTATTTCTGTTATCACTTGTTTTGAAATTTTTGCATAGATCGACCTTAGAAATTTATATAGATTGTTTGTGAAATCGATAATTTGTTTCTGTAATCGCTTGGATTGGTGGTAATATCGATTAGCTATTTTAATGATTGATTATATTTTTTTTTAAGAGAGAAGTTATGCATGAACCAATGATTTAACCTAATATTTTCTCGTTGTTTTCTTACTAAGAGATTGATAATTCGACTCGTAAAAGAGTGAATATCTAAATCTGTCTTATCTTTATTCTTGATAAAATAAATTAAAAATATATATATAGAATTCCAACAACATCGAATTGCACACAACAACATTGAATTCTTGCGCTTTGACTTCGAAGAATCTCTTATATGTAAAATTTACGAGAAGAATTCAATTCTCGCAGCTAGTTCTTTTTCTTCTTGTTTTTGAAAAAACAAATTTTGTTTGAGATTCTGCTTAGAAGACATTGTATCACTACCATATTTTACGTAGAAGGTACTTTATTATTAATATCAAAACCATTGTTAAATTTTAAAATAATAGTATTAATACATACATATAAATATATCTATATGTACATAAGATCCTATATTTATTATAAGGATATTCTATCTTGTAATTGATTATTCCATCGATTATTGTATGATTGATAGATATTGAATTTAATCATACACCTTAAAGGTTGTATTTACATATTATATAAATTACAAAATAATAGGAAGAGGAATTAAATGATTAATACTTTAATTTACTCATATTATTGATTGGTAATAACATTGTAACCCTTATTAGTCCTTGTAGTAGGCATAGAGGGACTCTAGCGATCGATAAATCGTTAACCTGGTATTAGATTGTGCATTGACAAGAAATATTTCTATATTGTTTATTGTTGGAACAAGGGAAGTGACAGCATTGATTTTTATATAATAAAAGGTACCATGTTTGTGAAGATCTGATTGGACAACGGATTGGAGGTCTTATTGCCGCCTTCGCTATTCCCAATGTTAAATATGTTGGCATATCCAAAGTATTTGGTAGTATATGGTCTTTTTTAATCATATATCGGGCTATGCATTGGTTGAAGGTGGATTACTGCTAGCATTAGTTCGAATAATTCCCTTAGCATTTTCTGTTGGGTAGAATACATTCTCTACCATATTACTATGTGTGATTTTTTCTTTATTGTTGTGTGGTTCGAGAGAACAGGCCTACCACACTACATATTTTCTTAAATGCTTTCACAGGCCTACGCCCTTCGACGGTCCTGATAGTCTTAACTGTTTACCTAACAAGTCTACCAGTCTTAAATGTTTATTGTACAGAAGTGTTGCAATACAGTTTCGTTCATGGTTGGCATCGTTGCTCGATTGCTCGATCCTTGTTCACTGCTTCGTTCCATGATTTTGGTTCTTGTTTGATTCAACTTTGCAAATTTGAGGTCCTGCACTTGTAGTTCAAGCTCTTCGTGGTTGTTGACTGGTTTGTTGTTCTTCAACTTTGCAAGTTGTTGGACCTGTTGTTATGGTTTGCAGTTTTTGGGGCTGAGCTCTTGTCATCCTTTGTTGATGGGTAAGTTTCCCTGTTGCTATTGTTTCTCAATGGTGGGAGTCCCTTCCTCCAAATTTTGTTGCAGACCATCTTTGTCTGTGCCTTTAGTTTCTGTTCCTGGAAAGCATATGTCTTCATATGCCAACTAACGCATCCATAGCTTTTCCAAAAATTGCAATATAGAGGGCTTTACGAAAAGTAGTTGGGAGCTATCAGAAGAGGGAACCATCAGGCGGGGTGTAGCCACAGAGTATGCTTTTATTCTATGGGTCGGAAAACTGTGTCTACTTATTCTCTTTCTACTGAGTAAAGTTATGGTTTTATTTATTTGCATTGTTTCTTCTGTTTAGTTCAGTTTTCAGTGTCGGTCTATTTTCTTCTCATCTGCTATGGGGACTAGGGGGATTCAAGTTGAGAAGAAGAAGCTTGAAAGATACATATGGGGATTGGTACCCTATTTTGCTTTCCTTTTTTATTTTGGTACCTTTTATTTCTTTCCCTTGCTTTTCTTTGTTTTCATAGAAAGTGAAAGTATGTAGCAAACAGCTTCAAAATGATAGTTGAAAAGACGAAAGAAGTAATAGATGTTGAGTCGTATGAAATAGATACACAGTTCATTATACACGACAACATTGACGTGATTTTGCATAGAAATAGGATTTTTAGATTGGATGCATTCTCCTATATTGTTGGGGATTTCCTTTTCGATACATTCCAGGTTCTATTGCATTTTCATTATTCATCGACCGAGTTGCACAATGGATTGATAGATTATTTCTTGACCTGTTTTAAAAATGGCGATGTCGAGGCTTTGCAGTCCTATGAATATGAACTGGAATCTGATTTTCTTTGGCAGTTGCATGGAATACATGATGTCACTACGTAATTTTCAAGGATGTGATTGTCTGCATCTCCAGTTCTACCTACACATGAGAGAGGACTTTGGGGAGATACATTTTGTATACAGTGGTTGTCTAACCGGCTGAATATATCAGTTGGCATATGGTCATTGACAAGAAAAACAAGATATCTACTATTCAACAAAACTGCATCTAACAATCCATATTGCATATTGTTCCATGATGCCAATGCTCTTAGTGGCCATTATGAACCACTATTGTATAGAAAAATTTCCATATGAAATATAGAAGGTCCTAGTATTTACTTGTTCGTTATTTTAAAAGACCTTCAATCACAATGGAAACGGATTTTGCATAGCATAGATTGCCATGGATTACAGCTGGCAACAAATGTTGTGTCTCGCTGTGGAGATAGTCTGTTCAATGCAATTTTTTGTTTGGTGGCAGCGAAGTTCGATGTTCGGTCGCTGCGGATTTACGCTATACAGTCCTTTTGAAATGTGATTATAGGTGGCAGCCAAAAGGCTTTTAGGTGTTTTCATCAACACCTTTGCCCGTATCTCGTAGAAAATATGTCGGCAGTTGGAAGTTGGCAAGAATACCTTGTGAACATGGCCCTTCCATATGAAAAAGGGAATATGGAGTGTTAAGCCCTAATATTGGCTCATTACCCCTTAATTGGGGCATATTATATTAGTAATGTTATTTTATTTACATTGGCTTTAGGCCATTAGTTGTAATTATACCTCCTAGTCTCTTATATATATACCAAGGAGACATTTTCATTTTGAATCATCTTGTACTTGAACATTTAAGTGGGGTAAAATGAGGTTGCCCCCTCGAAGAGGCTTATGATCTGAAATTATCTCTTTTTCAAGGCATTGATTACTTTTTCTGAGGTTTTTCTATGCTATATTGATATTTGGTTCATAACATATGGTATCAGAGCTCAAGGTCTTGGGGTTTTGCTACTACATCTGAGACACCTTGGAATTTTTGCTATAACTTTTTTTCTACAACATTTCAGAATGAATGGATTGGAGCATACTTAGTAGATGGATCAAGGTACGTTGAGTTAAAAATTTATCTCCTAAGTCCTTATACTTTCAGAGATACAGCCTGTACAAGATAGGGTTATGGAATCATCATGAACTGAGTCATTGCGTAATTTTCGCTATAAAAAATTTTCTGTAACATTTCAGACCCTGAAATCTGGAGGATATTTAGACAAATTAGTAAGGTATATGTGGTAAAACTTTCAGCATCTGGGTCATATTAAATTTTTATATACACCCTATGTAAGATAGGGTATCTGACTAGTCCTATTGACTAGTCTCAAGAAGGTGTTCCAGGTAAAACAATCGTAACTTCTTACTAGAGTATCCAAATTGAGTGGGACTAGTTTCATTAGATTGTGGACAGTCTACAGTATTTCTGTTGTGAGTTTCAGAATTTAATATCAATTATTTTGTGCGGGGCATGCTATACAAGTGAGATCTCCTAGAAAGGAAAAAAGTCGGCAAGTTTTGGGGAAGTTACCATAAATTCCACTTGGCACATCCAATTTTGATCAGACCTGTGGAATTGCAGAGAAGAAATATCAGAGAACTACATAAAAGAAAGTTTCATACCCAGAAGGGCCGAAACTTAGGAGATACAACAGAAGAAATATTGTCTAGCAGAACCACCTCAAAATCAAGGTTCAAAAGTGATACTTGGCCAACAAGCCACCAAAAAATGGAACTTCTACACCAAATAAGCCTCCAAAAAATCCTACTTGGACTCTTGATGAAGGTGAAGAAATGTGTATGGACATAAATGAACTACAAAAGAATATGGATTCAATGAAAGCTAAGTTGGATACTAAGATGGATTCAATGGAAGCTAAGTTGGATACTAAGATGGATGGTTTAAAAGGGGAGATCATGGAAGTATTGAAAAATTTTGTAACAGAGAAGACACCTGAAAGTGAAAATGCATCCCATGAAATTCATGATGAGGACACAAGGAAGGTGAATCAAGAATGGAGAAACTCCAACTTTGGTTTGAAGACCAACCATGTTCCTAAGATTGATATGAGGAAGTTTGATGTCAAGGACCCAATCACATGGATACTTCAGATGGAGCAATTCTTTAATCTCCATAATATGCCACATACACAAAAGGTATGAATTGATTCTTTATATTTAGAACCTAATCAATTTGTATGGTATCGATGGATTTGTTCTCTCAAATCACTCGTCACTTGCACAATTTTCATGGAAGAAATGATAGCACACTATGAGGATACAAGGAGCAATACCTTCTTTAGCCAATTGATAAATCTCAAGAAAAAGGGTTCAGTTACCGAGA
>JASDQU010221179.1:3373-16835 GCA_032191745.1 Picea mariana
TCCATTTGCGTGCTGATGGGATGAACATAGATCTGAGCACACACTTTAATCACCTTTTCAAACCCCCCCCACCATTAAAGGTATAACGGTCAGGGGGGTCTGAAAACTCATCAGAACCATAGATCTGGACGCCAACAACTTAGTCGTAGATCTAGGCCCGATCTTTAATCTCTGGGGTGTGTTTCAATTTGTGAGGTCAAACTTAGGCTTAATGACCTTTGTATGGGTTTTGTACACTGCCCCCCTTTCTTTTGTCACCATGGGGTTAGAAAAACCATTTCACCATCAAAAGTCTACATTTTTCATTGATCATCTTACACATTTTATTGAAGAGAAACTAACTAACCTATGTCCTAACCTACTCCTTTGCACCTTTAACCCATCTTAAACTGTTGGGCTAAGAAAATACTCTACCCTGGGGTTATTTGACCAAGATTAGACTATTTGGCCACTTTTATTCACTAATCCTAATTTATTTGGCTAAGATTAGACAATATAGCCAAGATTATTCACTAATCCTAAATACTTAAATTTAAAAGACTTGGCCATGTTTAAACTGTATGGATCAAATCATTATCAATTCATGGGGCTTTATCCTTTTTCTTTTATGCCCTCTTTTTGTTTTCTCTTTTGTTTTATTTTCTTTTTTCTTTTCTTTTTCTTTTGTAGAATGCAACATTGTCTACAATTCAAAAACATTAAAGGAACAAAATTACAATCAACAGTTGATCCTATAAATTATAGGGTTATAACAAAATATAGAGAAAATAAAAAGTTATGTATATCAAAGCGTTGGATTTCAGAATAGGGAAATCCAATTTCTAGTGGAATAGATTTCGATGTTGTTTCTCCTCCATCACCACAAGAAAAGCACAGGAGTTCAGTAGAGACCAATACATGCAGTATCTCATCAAGACAACTTGTTGTGGATGACCAGATGATGAAGGATCTGCTTGGAGTTGATTATATGATGGATGAAATTAGAGAGGCAGCTGATGCACAACATTGTGGTGGAGAATTTCATGTGGTGCAACCTCTTGTTGGATAGTCAGACATTCCAAAAACTAGTCAATCCCATGTCCACTCTCCTCCCATAATTGATCTACCAATGATTGAAAGGATAACAAATGAAACATTGTTAACTCCACAACAAGGAGGTCAAGAGTGCCATAATAGGGGTTCATTTTCCCTATCTAGATTGAGCAGTGTGCGACGAAGAACTCCCAAATGCATTTAGGTGGATGAAAGTGTTCTAAAATCACTTTAAGGTAAGTTACCTAACTGTACTATTTGTTATTATTCTTATAAAATAATTAAAGAATGTTTTGAACCAAAATTCAATGCCACTAAATGTCAATTATTTTTGTCTTTGTTAGAATCTATATGTTTGAATGTTGTTTTAGCACCATGGTTTTCATAAGATAAGGTTACATGTTTGTCAAAATATTTGCAAAGTCATGGCTTGGTCTTTGGAAGACCAAGGAGTTCCTAATTGAGTCATAGTGTGTGTGTATATATTGATTCATGGAATGATTCAAGAAACCTTAGGTCATTATTCAAATAACGGATAAGATGCATGTCAAAAGAGATTCAAGTCATAAGTGTGAGTCAACTATTTTTTTATGCATCATTACATGTTATGAAGGAGAAGAATTCATTAAAGGTACATAGGATTCTTATCATCATGAAAGAATTTGTAAAGGTCCTTGGTTTTGAGTTTAAAATGAGTTCACAAAGTGGGAAGTGCTATGTCAAAGTCGAGTCATAAGTCTAGGAGGGAAGGTCTTGTCAAAGTGTATCAATAATCATCATCACATGTTATTAATTCGGTGGAAATGGTGATGCTCCTCATGTCATTTGTACCTTGGAAAATGAAAAATGTGCACGTTGCGCAAGTCACTTGAATGAATTTGAAAAGTCCTATCACCTTAAACGAGTACTTTCCCTCTCAAAGCCTCTCCCTATCAACTCATACATGCCTCTTCGTCACCTTTTATCCATTTGCATGCATACTTGACCTACGAATTAGTCTTTTCCTCTCGAGCAAGCTCCAAGAATCTTCTGCTACGCAAGATTTGTTGTTCTCTATGCAAATCTTGTGCAAGTTCCCTCGCTACACAAAATATGTATTTCATTCCTCGCTACACATCACATATTCAATTGTTTGATGTGTAAAAAACAATTAAAGCCTATTTTATCCATGCTATTATACTTTCTCAATACCCTACCTCTCATACAATGAAAGCTTTTGTGCTAATTCGAGCAAACCCATGCATTCTGATTTGTTGCATAAGTTGCCTACTAAATTTTGAATATCTCTTTGCCTGTGATAATTTTGATTTCATATTGAAGAAATATCCATAGGGCCATGAAAACACAGGAAAATAAGAAGTAGCAGATCTTTGAATGAAGAAACCTCACAATTTTGTCTTTTTGGGAAAAGAGTCATTACAGGATTTTGGATGTTACAACAGTGCAATTTCGATGGTGATTAAAAGAGGGAAAACGTTATCAGGTTCAATATATGTTATGAGAAACATTGTTTTCACTATTCAGAGAAGGATGACAACATAAATCCACCTCCTGAGAACAATTGCAATTTTTTCTAAGAAAATGTCATACACAACACTTGCATAGTGAGATCTTGCTATGCAAGTACAATAAGCACGCATGATTAGTAAGAACAACATGAGGTGATTGGTTTACAATTTCTTAGGAAAGAACAAGTATTCATCAATTTTTTTCCACCTGAATTTGCACGGGTTTCAAGAATAATCACATACACTACGCCAATGTTGTAGGTAGCACTTGCACAACATTAGCTCCTGTTTTCTACGCAAATGATAGTTTTGCAGTCAACTTCAAGATCGTTTCCTGAGAAAAAAGGAGAGGATTTTGGAAAAACCAAACACCTTTTTTTTAACAATGATCTCAATAACAAAAACCTCTCTGATTTTTTACAAAGGTGTCATAGTTTGAGAGATTCCAATGAATATTTACGGTCCATTTTTCCAGATTTTAGCATTTAATGTTTTCCTATTTTAGTCATCATCTTTGGGCAAAGATTTCGAGGATCTAGAGAAGAATTTTTGAAAAACAAAAAGAGGATTTTTTCATGAATGGACCCCATAAAAAAAATCTCTTTTAGGTTTTAAAAACGTGTTATTATTTGGAATATATGAAATGATCTTTGAAGCCTATTTTCCAAAATTTCGCCAAGTCAAATTTGCTGATAGAGTTCTAGAATCTTTAAAATTTGACTTGATGGTCCTCCAAATCAGCAAGGTGGATCCGAAATTGATATGGATATTGAATCTTGAATACTCTCCTATCATATCCCGTGATTTTATCTTCAGTTGGCACATTTTTAGTTGGTCAAAAATCAAACCCTAGATAATAGGATATGAATTTTTTTTTGGCAAATATTCTTTCCTATGCTATTGTAACAACTTTCTATTTTTGGAAAAGATGGATTCCAACCTCCTTAGGATAGAATATGATATTTATCTATATATTTGAGAACTTTTAATGTGCAAAGGAGGGTGATTTGCAGAAAGTATAGTCATTTTTTTCCTTATTGTAATATTCTATGAATCTGAACGAAATACAAATGTAGAAGCCCTGAATTTTTTATGAAAAAGATTCTAATGGTGGTGGTTTGAAGTTTGTACTCTTATCTTTGTATGTACTTCTTGTGTCCTTACTTTCATCTTAATTTTATTCTGTTTAAATTGGATAATTAAATGGTCTAGAATTCATCTAATGGTGCTTTAGACTCAACTGACTTAAACTTTGTTTCTCTTCTTAACTAGGTTAGAATTCATCTTTCACGATGCTCCGATTCTATTAAATGTTTCTTTTCCTCTCCCACCCTACACAACCAAAAAAAAAACTGAATTTCATCACCTAATTTAGTATTTTTTCCTCTAGAAAGTTCTACCTTCTAGTCATTGTTTTCATTTGTTTTCAGGGGTTGACTCCATAACCCAAAAGACCCCTCTCCTCCTCACCTAACCAAACGCCATTTTCGACCCTATCCTCATCAATGATATAGCCATTGTACTAATTAGATAGCTTGTCATTCTTGACTGAGCTATAAAGAGAGAGCCATCTCTGGGTTGGAAGGGCTAGCTTCCAGCATCTGAGTTGGTTTGTGGTTACCTCTATGACTTGCCTCCACAAGCAGGGAAATTTACGAAGTGTTAACATTTTTGGTGTCATTGTTGGGGAACGAAGGTGAAATTTTCCTAGGGAGAAACAATTTTTTTTATATCTAAGTATTGATGGTGAACAGTGGTCAGACATAGAAAGGATGTACATCATTCGCCTAGTGACTCCATTTTCAAGAACCTAGAGTTCAAAATTTTCATGGCGACTCCACTACCCAAAGACTTAGTGGTCTAAATATTTTACTAGCGACTCCACTGCTTCAAGATGGATCAAATATCTACAAGGTATGCTCCAATGAATCGTTCTCATATTCCTGGCTTTCCAAATCACATTCCTCGAATAGATTGGAAAACTTATTTTTCTAAATTCAAAGATGGGAAAGGAGATGATGTTCTATTTCACTTGATTAAATTTCACATGCACATATGTAGGTTGGGAGTTGAATTTCATGAGGATTGTTTGATGAAAATGTTTATGGATACTCTAGAGGGGAAAGAAATATTATGGTATGAAGGTTTAAAACCAGGTAGCCTGTACTCTCTTAAGGATTTCCACATAACATTCTTTAAGTATTATGGAGAATCTGATCCTACTTTCTTGGTGTTTGAGGATTGTTCTGAATTTTGTGAAGGCTTCATTCAAAAACTTGAAAATGATTTTGGTGATGAAGAGTGTATGAATGATGAAATTATATAGGCTATGTATGAACATTTATCCCAAAAACAAACAATAGCTCCTCCTTTGGCTGAAGATGAAGTTGTTCAAGAACTTGTTGTTGAAAGTCAATTTCCCTCTCCTCAACTTTATGAAGATATCCAACAAGGTTTTCAACAAAACATAGTACCTTCCTCAACTGTCAATGAATAAAATTAGTATCTTGGCATTCAAAGTCATGTTCCATCATCTGAGCTTAAAGATGATTTGCAACAAGTTTGTCAGTGTATGTTTGACTAAGAAAAAAATCAGAGTAGTCAAAAAAATTGTTCGGTGGACCCTTCATTTTCTGAAACCATATGTACAGAAAATTTAGGTAATAAGCCTATATCCAACAGTCTTCAAATTGATTCACATGAGGGAAAACATGATAGGAAACATAATCTTCTAATCAATTTTTTGTTACATGATAGTTTCACTTTAAATTTGCAAGAAAATATTGAGGAAGAAGTTGCTTTCATAGACTCTTTAGAAATTAACAATGTTATTCAAGATTTCACATCCACAAATTCAGAAATTCTAGAAAAGCCAGACACATTTCTTGTTGAATCACAAGAAGAACCACTTTGGGACATTCTTGTAGAAAATGATGTCATTGTTTATTTTGAAAGATTTCAAGAATATTCAAATCATTTCCTTGTAAATGAGAACAATGACAAATAAACTGTTTCTTTCTTATTTGGAAATACTCGTGACATTCACAATGAAGGACTTGAACAAGGAGCAACGTCCAAAGATCATAGTCACTATTTCCTTATCATTGATCAACAAGAGCTATTTGTGTATAATCTCAAGGATCCTTTTGCATTTTTGTTGGAATTATCAGAGGAAGTGAGTTTTATTGTTTTCATGATCAAAGGAGATGGTTTATGATGGCGGGAAGAATTGTCACAGATTTAATTTTCTTTTCGATTTGAAAGGGCTGAATGCATGCTTCAATCAAGTTTCCATTTGCTTGACTGGTTGCATTGAAAGTTTTTTATCACTTGATATTGTAGTCATTCCAACAACTTAGAGTAGGAAATGGTGTGCTAATAAGCTCAACATTTTGAGCATCTTTTTTCAGCAGTATTCTAGATTTTAGTTTGCAGTGTATAGTTTGGATTGCAATTTGGTTGCAGTCAGGGAAGGTCACGGGTCAGAGTAGGTTGTAGGTCACAGTATATGGCTTGAGAACAACCCAATGGATCAGGCACATGGTCTGATATTCTTTGTTTCCTCATGGGGAGGAAAACATCCCCATTGGAGCCAAATGTTATCACCATGGTTTTCATAATATAAGGTTATAGGTTTTTCAAAATATTTTCAAAGTCATTCCTTGGTCTTTGGAAAACCAAGGCATTCCTAATTGAGTCGCAGTGTGTGTGTATATATTGATTCATGGAATGATTCAAGAAACCTTAGGTCATTGATCAAATAAAGGATAATATGCATGTCAAAAGAGAGTCAAGTCATAATTGTGAGTCAAATGGTTTTTATACATCATTACATGTTATGAAGGAGAAGAAGTCATTAAAAGTCCATAGGATGTCTATCACCATGAAAGAACTTGTAAAGGTCCTTGGTTTTAAGTTTAAGATAACTTCAAAAAGTGGGAAGTGCTATGTCAAAGTCGATTCATACGTTTAGGAGGGAAGGTCTTGTCAAAGGATATCAATAATCATCATCACATGTGATTAATTCAGTGAAAATGGTGATGGTTCTCATGTCATTTGTACCTTGGAAAATAAAAAATTTGTGCGATGCGCAAGTCAATTAAATGAATTTGAAAAGTCCTATCACCTCAAATGGGTACTTTTCCTCTTAAAGCCTCTCCCTATCAAATCATACATGCATCTTCACCACCTTTTATCCATTTTCAGGCATATTCGACCTGCGAACTAGTCTTTTCCTCTCAAGCAAGCTCCAATAATCTTATGCTACACAAGTTCTGTTGTTCAATGTTCACTACACAAATCATGTGCAAGTTCCCTTGCTATGCAAAATTTAAATTGCATTCCTCTCTACGCATCCCATATTCAATAGTTTGATGTGTAAAAAACCATTAAATCCTATTTTATACATGCTATTACACTTTCTCAATAGCCTGCCTCTCATACAGTGAAAGCATTTTTGCTAATTCGAGCAAGCCCCATCCTGTTGATTTGTTGTGTAAGTTTCCTTCTGACTTTTGAAGACCTCTCTGCCTATGATAGTTTTGAGTTCATCTTGCAGAAATGTCCACAGAGCCATGAAAAAACAGGAAAAGAAGAAGTAGAAGAGATTTGAATGAAGAAACCTCACAATTTTGTCTTTTGGGGAAAAGAGTCATTACAATATTTTGGATGTACAAAGGTGAAATTTCGATGGTGATTAAAAGAGGGAAAATGTTATCAGGTTCAAGATATGTTATAAGAAACATTATTTTCACTCCATGTACCTTTGATTCAGAGAAGAATGACAACATAAAGCACCTCCTAAGCACAATTGCATTTTTGTCTAAGAAACTGTCATACACAACACTTGCGTAGCAAGCTCTCACTACACAAGTACAATATGCACACATGATTAGTAAGAACAACAAGAGATGATGGGTTTACATTTTTTGAGGAAATCATAGATATTCATCAAGTTTCTGCCACCTGAATTTGCATGGTTTTCAATAAAAATCAAGTGTTCTATGCAAATTTTCTACGCAAAAGTTGTAGGTAGCACTTGCACAATGTTAGCTTCAGTTTGCTACGCAAATGACAATTTTGCAGTCAACTTCAAGATCTTTTCCTGAGAAACTGGAGAGGATTTTGGAAAAACCTACAAAGTATTTTGTCAAGCATGACCTTAATAACAAAAACCTCTCTCATTTTTTACGCAAGTGTCATAGTTTGAGAGATTCAAATGAATCTTTATGGTCCATTTTTCCATATTTTAGCATTTAATGTTTTCATATTTTAGTCATCATCTTTGGGCACCGATTCTAAGGATATGGAGAAGAATGTTTGAAAAAAAAAAAAAAAATTTCAAGAATGGACCCAGTAACAAAAACCTCTTTTATTTTTTACATATGTGTTATTATTTGGAAGATATGAAATTATCTTTGAGGCCTAGTTTCTAGAATTTCGCCAAGCCAAATTTGTTGACAGAGTTCTAGAATCTTTGAAATTCGACTTGATGGTCCTCTAAGTCAACAAGGTGGATCCAAAATTGATATGGATATTGAATATTGGATACTCTCCTATCAAATCCCATGATTTTCTCTTAAGTTGACACATTGGTCAAAAATCAAACCCTAGATAGTAGGATATGCGCAGATTTTTGGAAAATATTCTTTCCAAAGCTATTGTAACAACTCTCTATTTTTGGCAAATATGAATTTCGACCTCCTTAGGCTAGAATATGATATTTATCTATATATTTGACCACTTTGAATGTGAAAAGGAGGGATATTTAGAAGAAAGCATAGTCATTTTGATCCTTATTGTAATATTCTCTGAATCTGAACGAAATACAAATGCAAAAGTCCTGAATTTTTTATGAAAAAGATTCTGATGGTGGTGGTATGAAGTTTGTACTCTTATATTTGTATGTACTTCTTGTATACTTACTTTCATATTCATTTTCTTCTTTTTAAATTGGATAATTAAAGGGTCTAGAATTCATCTAATGGTTTTTTAGACTCAAGTGATTTAAGCTTTGTTTCTCTTCTTAACTAGGTCAGAATTCATATTTCATGATGCTCTAATTTTGTTATATGTTTCTTTTCCTCTCCCACCCTACACAACCAAAATCAAAAGTGAAAGTTCATCACCTAATTTAGCCTTTTTTCCTCTAGAAATTTCTACCTACAAGTTATTGTTTTCATTCGTTTTCAAGGGTTAAATCCATAGCCCAAAATATCCCTCTCCTCCTTGCCTAACCAAACCCCATTTTTGACCCTATCCTCATCAATGATCTAGCCATTTTATTAATTAGATAGCCTTCCATTCTTGACTGAGCTATATAGAGAGAGCCCTCTCTAGGTTGGAAGGGATAGCTTCCAGCCTGTAAGTTGGTTTTTGGTTACCTCTGTGACTTGCCTCCACAGCTAGGGAAATTTACAGAGTGTTAACATGTTGTTAGAAGAATTTTAATCATTAAAATAGTAAAAATTTTAGAAATTCGTCATCATATTGTTAGAAACCTTGTATATAATTTTCAAATAATTGGTAATAAATATCGTTCTAAAGACCATAATGCATCCTGACATGTCTTGTCACAATCAATTGTTAGTAAGATCACAAGAAAACATATTTTTCTACAAAAAACCGCTGATCTCATGAAATTCAATATCAAAACTCCTAGAAAGTATTCTCATAGATGAGATATCCTCAATACAGGTGGCCTAACATATTTGTGGGCCTTCATTGTTAGACTACCTTGTTCTAACATGAGGTTAATTGGAGAAACTAAGGGACTAGCACACGATTTCTAGCATGAGAGCACTAGGCCTTCTTCCAACCAAAAAGATGTACAAAAATTGAGAAGGGGATCTAGGGACCATGAATCCCATATTAAACACTTTCTTGAAATTACATAAACACAATTGTATGAGATATTTATAACAGTACATAGTGCACTTAACTTGAGCCAAAGATATTTCCATAAATGTAATCCTTGGTATGTTCGAATAAACATAATTCATAACACACGTTGTTGTAGATATCACATTGAGTATGGTTATTATTATCACACACACACACACACACACACATATATATATCATGTTTTGCATAACACCCTTTTGAAAGAATGTCCAATTATATTGTCGTTGTCGTCATCTAGAGAATTTATTAACAACATCTTGTGTACAAGGACAGAGGGTTGTACATTTTATAAAAAATGTTTCTTATATGGGGCATTCTCTAGGTGCGGTGGAATGACATTACTAAGCAAGTGCATTCATGTAATCGATGATTATGAATTAGGGAGAAAGGAGGTTTCCTTGCAAAGCTTTGAGTATGTCCCATATGATATTGATGAAGGGAAGGAAATAAAAAAGATACAATTGGTGACTTCCCAGGTACGAGTATGCAACTTCATGAAGGACTTCGTTGAAAAGGAATGACAATATGTTCAACATGTCCATGTGGCTCAATGGTAGGATGATAATTTTAGAATATGAAGAGATATATTTATCGTTGGTATTGTCTTATCAGTGGTTGATTTTGCTGAGAAATACACCCTTCAATCACAAAATGATATTCAAAACTAGTATTATCATTTAGAGTAGGTCAACATAATGGTCCATATCACATATAGGCATGGGTCGGATAGTAACGAAGAAAACAGATTTATATTGCAGTATCACTTCTACATAAGTGATGATCGGTGCCATTACTTAGCATATATACAACATTGCTTTAATTTGTTTTACAATCAACTTAAGGAGAAGAACATACAGATGGATCAACATTGGATTTCGTCAGATGGTTGTGCATGTCAGTTAAAAAATGCTCCTATATTTCAATGGTTGTGTATGTTGCACAAAGATCTGAAGGTACCACACATTTGGAACTATTTCGAGTCCGGCGATAGGAAAGGGGAGCATGTTGGAGCATGCACATGCATAAAAAGAGCATTATGTAGAAAAGAAATGAAGTTCACAACTATTCCCTCATTTGATATGTGAAATCCATTGTTGAATGTTGTTTTTCAATAATGGGAGAGGGAACAAGAACCCGTGAAGACCAATCACATGGGAAAGGACATGTACATAGATATTTTTGGGAGGTGGTCAATGTAGATCGATCACAATGGTATGAATGAAAAACAATCCAGGGCACTCATGGATTTAATTCAGTTTGAACATTGGACAATGCAATATTTGAAATATGGATGAGAAAACTCTCTTGCTTATGTGGTCCATGTAGTAGTAATGAATGGGATGATTGTGAATCGACAGGCTGGGTTGATCTAAGGGATCGTGTATCACTCCCCATTGGTCAACTTATAACTATTGAATTATCCTAGTTGGAGGAGGACCAATCAATTTCGGCAGATTATGATCATCTCTCAGATATCGTATTGCCAGGTTCTGTGAAACCTTCTATTAAATTTTGAATAACTATCATCAATGTTTTATGCTTTAGTCATTTAGTGGACTCATGTGTTGGCACTCCATTTTTTTCAAGGCACATATACACAGTGGTTTCACCAAGAGGTAATGAATGGGGCACTGATTATTGGTTGGCATGTTTCTTAAAGGGAAATAAGACTCATACGATCAGTAACAGACTCTGAAGACATTGAATTTTTGATTGGATCGATGGTTATTAAAGGATAGTATATAACATAGGATGAAAGAAAATGAAATAAAGGTAGTTATGTATTTCAATATTATAAACCAGGTGAAGTTTCATACCACTTTACAAACTTGGTTATTGGTACAAATCTCCAACTGCAAACAATGCCAAGTAAGAACTCATCAAAGATATGATATTTCTTTCTTTACTTTGAGCACAAGAATTTAATGGAGACCATCAGTATTTGAAGTGATCTTTATGGTCTACTTGAATAACCATAGGTATGTAAAAGGAATAATTGAACAAATATTTCACATTTATTAATGATTGAAATTTTTCTTCATGCTATGGTTTTTATTGTATTCTTGTATTTTGTGGTTCTTTTTTGTTTTTAGGAACCTATGTTTAGCCTTCCCTTTCCTTTCCTTGCATTTCCATTCCATGCCTTGCATTGCCTTTCTTTTCCATTCCATGTCATTCCTTGCCTTTTCTTACCTTGCCTACCCATGCCATGCCATGTCATGCCATGCCTTGCCATGCCATGTTAGAGTTATATAGACATTTGATATG
Organism: Picea mariana; assembly: GCA_032191745.1. Lineage (NCBI taxonomy): Eukaryota > Viridiplantae > Streptophyta > Pinopsida > Pinales > Pinaceae > Picea > Picea mariana. The sequence continues at coordinate 15,085 of JASDQU010221179.1, forward strand.
TATACATCTGGATATGTTTATGTGTTGCAAGATATTATTTTTATTGTTACACGTTTATGATGATTATAGTTTTGTGATTTGTTTAAACATGCAAATTGAAATGTGGAACTTTGGTATGTGGATACTAGTTCATAATTATGTATAATACATGCAAGGAATTGTGTAAATAAACACACATTTCTTAATTGAACATTGAAACAAATAAGGATTCTCATATGAAATTTGTAATGTATATGCATGGATATGAGCTACGTGATATCCAAATGAATATAGTGTTGAGGTGACCAAGGCATGGCATGGCATGGCAAGGAAAGGAATGCCATGGAAATTCAAGGCAAGGAAAGGAATGACATGGAAAAGCAAGTCATGGAAAGGAAAGGAATTTCATGAAAAGGCAAGGTAAGGAAAGGAACAGAAAGGCATTCCATGGCATGGAAAGGCAAGGCAATGAAAGGCATTGCATGGCATGGAAAGGAAAGGCATGGCAAGACATGGCATGGCAAGGCAAGGCATATCATGGCATGGCAAGGCAAGGTAATGCAAGGCATGGCATGGAAGGGGAAGGCAAGGCATGGCATGGCATGGCATGAAAGGGAAAGGCATGGCATGGAATGGGAATGCATGGCATGGAAAAGCATGGAAAATAAAGGCATGGCATGGAAAGGAAAGGAATGGCATGGAAAGACATGACATGGAAAGTCAAGGAAAGGCATGGTAAGGCAAGGAAATGAAAGATAAGGGAACATAAAGCAAGGAAAATGCAAGGCAAGGATAAGCAATAAAGGAAATCAAAGGAAAAGCAAGGCTAGGAAAGCAAGGAAAGGTAATGAAAGGCTATTCATTGATCACATACTTTGTTTTGGATGCCCCATCCACTTGGCATATTGAAAATTCATCGATGGATTTGGATACCTTGGAATTAAAAAATGTAGAGTGGTTAAATGCATGCACATTCTTGTAGGGAAGATTCCATGTGGACACTTGGAATTTGAATTAGCTTGATGCCTATTTTTGGTGGTGTATCCCCTTCATGCGCATTATTTGGTGCATACTACTACTATTTTTGGATGAGGACGAAAGTTTTTGGAGAGGCTAATGTCCACATGTTGTAACATGGTCAACCATGGATTGAACAAAGATGTAACTAATTAAGTATTATAATATTTATTTGACTTGTCATGGAATTAGTTAGCAAATAATAATATTTTATTGTATAAGAGAAGAGACTCACTCTATAAATAAGAGTTCTTTCTCTCTCTATTGTAACAAGTGGATAATTTGGGTATTTATGAGATCTCCTCTTGGGATAGTTTGTAGAACATTTTGGGAAGATTAATGGAGAATTTGAGGTATATTTGCATTTGATGTGAGGCTTTATTGTGCACTCATATTTTATGTGTTCATTTTGTATTAAGAAACTCTTATGACATGTTTTGATTTCTATTATAATAAACCATGATTCATTTTGGATAGAGGAATGTGAGGTTTCAACTCCCTTATTTCTATTGTGATTATGTTAGGCTACCTGATTTTTATTATTGGTTCTTGGAATCTTAACTAGGATGGGTCTTTAGTCTTTGTCAAATTTATGTAATGAGAACCATTAATTGTGTATGGATTTAGCACTTAACAATATTTTCCACCATAAGAGATTTGTTAATGTGTAAAGCAAGTATTTATAATAAATTTAGAAAAAACAACTAGTATTACTTACATAGAATTCATTAACACTTTAAAAAGTAATTAATCAC
>JASDQU010221181.1:0-10418 GCA_032191745.1 Picea mariana
GATTGGTTGATGACACATGAAGAAATCTTAATAATTATTTAAAAGGCATAAAATTGTTTAAGCTTATAAACAACTGATTCACCCCCCCCTCTCAGTTGTTCTAGTATTTCCAACACTTATGTAGCAGCCGGGGTTTTTATTTTACAAGTTGCAGCTATGGAAGTATATATTTACCTCTTCTTCTTCCAAGTAGGTTCATATGTTGGCCATTTCCTTGTCCTCAACAATATTTTGGTTACAATATTTCTCCCTATTATCTCCATATCACTCCCATGGATGCATTCAACTTGCTGAGAAGTTATCGAAAAAACCTGAAGGGTTTCTTTTTCAACAGCTGTAATTATAAGAGACGCAACAACCTTGGTCTATGGACTCGTAGCATCCACTGCCTCTGGAGTTGTAACATTGTTTTCTTGTGGTGGAGTTGCAACAACTCTAGATCCTCCATGAGGGGTTACAATGACAACTAGTTCTCTCACCACATCGCTCCATGTCCTACCCTCCCTATGCACTATGCACTCAACCAAAAGTTTTATGAGCCGATGGTGTGAGAGAGATTCCCTAGGGAAGATGGATTTATGTGCATGTGTGACCATGGTATGTAGTGCCCTCCATAGGAAAAATGATATATTAACTAGCATTCCATGTCATAGGTGGTCAAATAAATGAATATGTTGTAGGCATACGACCCTATTGAGTTTATCTTCTCCAGGATTGTAAAATTATACATTGAATGACCCATAGGGGATTGAACCTATCCTTCTTTAGGTTCATTAAACATGTGATGAGGGACTCATAAAATATGAGCTATAGAGAGCATCTGTTATCCTCCTGAATATAGTCAAAAAACAAAGAGGTACTCATCATTCATGGTGGGGGGAAATTTGAGGGAAGTGGGTCATTTTTATGGAAAGCATTATGGAAACTGTTTTTTTCCTCCCTTGAACGTGGCATGTTTTTGTGTCATTTCTTACACTTGGGTAATTTTCTTGTCGTTGAGTCATACCAATCCTATGATTCATTATACTCCTTCGGCCCACCTAAACAATTCCCTAGTTACCGCTACACTATTTTTTGGTCTATCTCTCATCGATTCAATGCTACCAAGTCATTTGTAGTGTCTCACAATGTTCAAGGGACTTTTCAGCCCAAATTAACCACTCTGGAGTATTACCAACCTTCATCCTCATTTTATTTTGTGCTCATTTGATATATTATGTTACATCATTTTCCTGTGTCAATTCTGTGTCGGTGATGGGGGACACATCATGGCCCTCCTTCAATGAGTCTATTCCTATCAAGTTCAAAACATTATTTTGGAATTAGACTTAGAAACATGTTAGTACCTTGGAACCTACATCCCCCAATGATAGGTCTCCTCGCTTTCGACAGTAGGTTTACATCATTGGCCTTTAATTAAATGATTCCATGAATGTTCGACTTCAGTACATTTATTCACATTTGCTGGAGTATACTATAGTACCTTGGGAGTCATTGTCATCATTGGTGATTTCCCTCACACCTGTTAATGATATACATCAATGACCAAAATTAAAGTGTTTTCTACCATGTTCGACATGAACACATCTATTCACATGGATAGAATGGTATCATTTAAGGATCGAGATGAAGACCCTGGGAACCCCTTAGGCACCCACCTCTGTTACGTGCCTCACCTAGGTTGTGATAGATATTATGTTGTCACATAGATCCACTTTGTATTGGCCTGTGGATATGTTTTTTCCATATCGTAGCTCCAATGTGTATTTTTTCATGGCTATGACCTGATCGCGTCATGGAGGTATGGATCCACATTATATCTTTGGTGACTAGATCCTTAGTCAGTTATTTCATGGATCTATATTTTATTGGTCGACGAACATGCCTTGAGTCAGTTTATTCTAGGCATGGGTATGCCTACCTCAAATATGATACATATATATTGTTGGTGTTTGTTTGTAGCTTCCACCTAGCTCTCCTATTCTAGCACCCTTACATACATGTTTGTGTAAAGTGTTTTGGCCATAAAATTTTCTTTTTACCTCACACTTTATGGGGAATATATTACACACCTATTTGTCACACTACCAAGTGTCACACTTAAGCGTTGCACTTTACCAAGCATCACAATTTCATCACTAGGTGGGAGTTTTTGTCATAATCCCTAGACAAGTTGGAAGAGAAACCTATCATTTGGAGATTGAAATACTATCTTTCACCTTGCGTTTTTGGAATTTTTTGAGTATCATCACTCCCATGTCCATGTCAATAGGAGGATGAACCCTTTTCATCACTCCTTTCTTAGTTATAAAGGAGTGATACAATCTCCCTGTGCTCAATTCTAAGGGGGTGATGAAGTGGTTGCAACCATTATGCCTTATTTTGAGAAGTTGTTTCAAGGATATTTCAGTTGGTTATAGGTTGGTTCAATCTACCCTCTATCCAAGGAGAGGTCAATTTTGTCTGTTAAGATAAATCCTCATTTGGTCCTATCCACTCCTCAAAATTATCCTATGGTTGTTATGTGTCAACTCCTATATAATGGAGGCCATTCTTGGGTGAAGGATGAGGAAAGAACTTTAGAGCACCATACTTATGATATTGTGATAATCCAAAGGGTTGGAAAGGATATATTGGAGGAGTTGTTGCAACGTCAACATCAAGGTTGTAAATTATTCATTACTTATTACTTTCCATATAATATAACTTGGCCTATTCCTCTCATGCTTATGTTGTTCATCATATGCATAACTATCTCTACCTAATTCGTTATAGATAGTTCTATTTTTCTTAACCAAATATTGTGGAAGAAATAAGTATTTCTTTGTTCCTTGTAGGATTTCTCTTGCACCAATGTCTTGGACATCAATATCAAGGGTTGGAGAAGCGAGCAAAATCTATGGAAAGGAGGTAGGTCATTTATATCATTCTCTCATCTTATTTTCTTGTTTTTTTTGTGGGCATATATAATGGATTTAAGGGGAAAGAAAAGAACCATTTTTTACCTCCTGTATTAGATCAAAGGAGTCTTGATCCAAGGGGGGTTTTACTTGTCCGTAGGGGAAACATTTCCACTACAGAAATAAAAGTATTTCTTCCCTCCAAACATATCCAGAAACTAGTCGATGAATAGAAGTGGGAAATGGTCCTTGTGTGTTGCTTTGTTGAGTTCCCAATAATACACACAAGTCCTCCATTTACCATTCTTATTTGATATAATTACGAGAGGTGATACCCATTGGCTGTTATAAATTGGATGGATAAAGTTGGCTATGAACAATTTCTGCAGTTCTTCCTTTACTATATCCCTCAATGATGGATTCATCCAAAATTAGGGTTGGCAAATGGGTCTAGATCTTTCCTTAATGTATATATTGTGTGTGCACAATTCAAGATGGATTTCCTTCATGTTAGAGTAATCCTAGGCAAAGGAATCACTAGGTGTTTGTAACACTTTCACTAGGCACTCTTTTTTTTTCATTCAGTCAACCCCCAATTAATGTTCAAAGTCATTCCGAGGTTGTTTTCTATAGTTTCTGTGGTGTACCCTTGGTCTTATTTGGGTGAGGACTCATGGTCTAAAGGTGAAGTACTTGTTCAGGAAAGAGAATACTATGTTTATGGATGCATAAAATGGTCAAGGGCATGTGAGTTGGTGGAGGGAGAAGAAGAGGCTATGATATCGTTGATTTCATCATTCTTACTATTTTCTTGAATGGATAGGTACTGATCTATAGAGAGGACTTGATGAGATTCTCCTTGTTCATAACTATCTTATCCATCAACTTAGACTAGTGTTACAAAATATATGATGGGTTTGGTGGGAGGATACAAGCTTCATTTTTTTGTAGAGGACCCGTGGGAAATGTTCATGTTGCCAGACCTACAAATGACATAAGAATTAGCAGTGGCCAGCCATGGCCTTCCCAGGATTAAAGGATACCCTACGAGAGAATATTTGGGTTGTAGGATCACAAAGTCAAATGGATATTACCATGATTCTATGAAGATCACTACATCTTCCAGGATTCCCTAAGGTTTGATAGTCGATCTGTCAACAAGTTGGAGTATAGTTGGGGTTTCCCTAAGATCGGTGAGTCCTAAGGCTTCGACAATCTCTCGTGTCATGATATTGATGGTAACACCAAGGTCAATTAATGTGTTATTGATGAGTGTATTATTAATCTTCACATTAACTATTTGGATACCAAGGTCAAATTATTTGCCTATGAGAACTCCCCCCATCATTAAGTTTGACATCTTACCCATAGCATGGATAGTTTGGGGATCCTTCCTTTTTCTATTGGGTTTCCTTAAAAAAATTTCCCTTACTACTTTTGAATAGATAAGCACATCTTTGATGGCTTGGAACAATGGTATTTTAACACACATGTTCTTGATTTCCCCAAAGAAGTCAAACTCGGGTTGAGTAGTAGGTTTCTCTTGGTTTAACATTCTAGATAGGGTGGGTTTTGGAGTTCAGGGTGGGCATGAGCAACTCTCAAAGGTTCATGAGATTGCTCCTATTATGGTTCTTTATTAGGACATCCTCATTCAAATATTCAATATGAACAAGAGTTTGGTCCTTTGTTAGTGTCTTCACAAATCAAATATGGATATCATGGAATTCTAGGGAAGAGATGGAATAGGTAGGGTAGCTGTAAAGTCTAGAAAATTTTGATGGTCAGGTTGACCTCTTGTTATTAGGGTTAGCAATAGGTTGTGTAGGTAATTTAGGTCAAGGGTGGGGATGATGTGGATGCCTACATTTGTGGATGGGGAATAAGTTTCATGGGTGGCTATATTATGACATGTTGAGGGATTCCTAAAGTGGAATTTCTCCACCCCTATTTCCAGAACTTGCTTGGAGGAGGAGGAGCCATCCATGATTGTGTTGGAAGACACCATGAATGAGAAGTATAATGCATGGAAGGGTTAGTCCAATATGGATTAAAATACTAAGACTGGTCTTGAACCATACCTTGAGGTTTGGGTTCCCATGATGATTTCTGAGAGATAAAGCATAACTGCTTTGGTTCCTTATATTTATGGTAGATTCAATCCTGATAGGGACAGTTTCTCGTAGCATGGTATTCACTACATATTCCACAAACCTCAATTTGATCCAATGGAAATTCCTTCAACAAGTGTTTTCTTTTGCATTTTGGGAAAAAGATATCCAAATCATGATCTTCTTCCTCCCTCTTCTTCTTTGTTTGTAGTGTGTTCAAATGGGATATTAAGAAACTGAGTATATCAATATTAAAATATTCTAACACAATTCCAATTTTTTATCTTGCAACTCCACTTCCAGTAGTATTTCCATTACTTGTGAATACATCTCTTGGTCTTTTTCCTATTTTTGAAGTAAATTTGGAATATTTACGACAAATTGACAAGATGGCATCATTATATTGCTGAGAGATATCCCCTCCACCCATTAGGTTGATAATTTCCATGTAGTCATATCATATTCCTCTCAATAATAAGAAACATCATGTCTTGAGATCCAAATATCCATGTATTTCCCTCTACAAATTATAGTTGAATATTTCAACATAAGCCTCAAGGATCTCATCTAATGTTGTGTCATTCTAAATACTTCCACCCTCCTTCATTTTTATTTACAATAATATTGGTACTTCTCCAGGTATTTCTACATCATCTGATCCCATGTGCAAATGTTGTCCTACCAAGACCTATGAAATAGTGTAGTGCAACGTTCTCGAGTGTGGAAGGGAAAAGTTTTAATTTCTAGGAATCAAATACGTAATCATAACTTTTGCAAAGCGCATTGAATTCAAAGAGGAAGGTGTTGGGGTCTTCCTTGGATAGACCATGAAAATTCGACGGGGATGAACGAGTGGTATTCTTCATTATATCCTCTAATCATAAATCCAAATTCAAAGGTTTCTTCCTTAATATTTTTGTGTGCCATCTCCCTCTGAGGTATGTCTTATGCTTTCGAAGGTGCTTTCAGAAAAAATGAACTCCCTAGAGTGGTATTGTTCACTGATCAAATATTTTGAAGATGTAATTTTTGTTTGCATAGAAACTTGTACATTATCATATTCTTGGGAAAAGGACTTAGTTCCATTTTTGTCAAGGAAACTTGTTGCAGAACAAACAGTTTGAATGATTATGATCCTTTCCCTCTCGAGATTGACTTGCACTATTAACTTTACGGGGGTTTTTGGATGAAATAATGAATCTACCTTTTTGATACTTAACTTTGTTCATATAAAATATCAAAAATACATTCTACAAATTGCTAAAAAGAAATAATATAACTCTATGTACTGCAATGAAAATCCAAACAAAAAGAAAACAACAACTATACTTTTTACAGATCCCTGAAAACAACGCCAAAAATGATGGAATTTTCAATTACTTCTGAATTAATTTAGTAAGCAATTGAAGAGTTGTACATTTAAATATTAATTTGAGGTAGTATTGAACTTAATAACTATCATGCACCATATATGAAAGTATGATGTTGTAATTTCCAATGAGTTGTAGTATTCTAAATCAATGTCATAAGGAAAGATGTAAAGATGCTTTATCAAGTCACCAAATTAAACTACATGATCAAATCCACACTTCCAGGAATAGAAACACATATTGTGAGAAAGTAAATATCACACTTGCAGGAAAGGAAATATCACATGGAAGGTAAATTTCTCTTGCAGAAAATTAAATATCACACTTGTGGGAAATTAAATATCACACTTGTGAAAAAGTAAATCATTCTTGCAGGACAGTAAATCACACTTGTAGAAAAGTAAAGGTCACACTTGCAGGAAAGTAAATCACACATGCATGAAAGATGACTTTATCAAGTATTAAAATGATCTCAATTAATATGACATATATATGATGGTTTATGTACCAAGCTGAAACAAACCTTGAGCTATAGAAATGAAAATACACTATGATGTAAACAAAGGATATAAACTAACTCAATCTGCAAACAAATCAATTTTTAACCGCAATGTTAAGTGTTATAATGTGAGTGTGGATTTGAAGCAATAGGAGTTGCACATCAAGAGTTGCAATAACTGGAGTCACAACAACTGGAGTTGGAACAATTGGAGTTGCAACAACATGAGTCACAACAACAGGAGTTGTAGAAATATGAGTCGCAACAATAGGAGTCTCAACGATAGGAGTTGCAACAACAGGAGTCACAGCATCATGAGTTGCAACAACATGAGTTGTGGTAACACGAGTCACAACAAATAGAATTGCAATAAAGGAAATATTAAAGTTACAACAAAGTATTAAACAACGGAATTGATGGAAATACAATAAATTTATAAAAGATACTACAACTACTCATTCATTAGTTAGATTAAAATACCCTGGAATGTTAACAATAAGTTATGACAATAAGGAGTTGCAGTAGTGAAAATCACTACATTTGCAACAAGATGCTAATTAGAGTAATTGTTGGAAATAAAGAAGTTCAACTACAACTACTTCTATAAAGTGCATAAAATACAAACAGTACTGAGATAAGGAAGGGACCCTACCTCCTTGGACGAGGTACTAGTTTTTGAATGTATTAGGGAACTTAAATGATCAACACACCATCATGGACAATAAAAAAATGAAACAGATTGATGTAGGAACATCTCACAATGAAAATTCATGATTGACCTGAGGTCAGACCAATTTACTAGAGGAAGTTGGTTTCCTTAATATTTTCAATTAAATTGTAATAATTAGGTAGATATCTTAGGATTTGGTAGTTTTATATGTGTCAAGTATTTTTCCATGTAATAAGAACAACATCTCTAAATTTGGAGATAATTAGATAAAATAGGAGGAGATTGAGTTTACTAGGATTTTGGTTACAAGAGTTAAGTATAGCTATTGGAAATTTAATTAGGGTAAGAGTGAGTGAGAAAGAGTTTTGTTGTGTGTGATGTGGTTTGAGAGACCAAAAGGAACTGAGTGTTATTTCTTCATTTTATTATTTCCTTTCATATTTAATCGAGGATTTCAAAAATTGTGTTCCTCTGTGAAATTGTGTTTATAATCAAATTATGTTCATAAACTATTTTATGTGAGTGATAAATTGGATCATGGTTTGTGTATTTGTATAAGAAATAACTTAATTGGAAACTTAACCAATGGAATATTCAACCAAGATTGTAATGAGATCATGTGCAGAGTTTGCACCCCTCGATTAAATCGAATTTCTGTATAATTGTGGTGAATTGTGTAACAAGCCAATCAACGATGGATATGAAAACCTTGGTGACCAGATACCAAAACATTGGTTCATATATATATCGACTATTGTGACCTTGTAAGTCCCACAAAGAATTCAACAATACATTATATAGAGATATGCAATAAAAATATTTTGTGCTCTAGGTTCCATATCGACCCCCAACAATATCAGTTGTGTATTGCATGAGTTACCTTGCGATACTCCAATAAAGATATAACCTAATATATGATATTGTGGTTCCACCCTCACTGTTTTGTATCGAGCCTGGGATATTGTAAATATTTATGTGTGTTTCATTGTGATCACCGATAAGGCAATAATCGATACCAATAAGTGTTTGGTTTATAACATAAACTTTTATGGAGGTTAACGTTGGATTTTAAATATATGGTTTGATTCAAATTGTTTAGTTCCTGGTGAAGATATCCAAAATACCTCTATTCTGCTATGAATCGAGATTAAATAAATAATCACCAGCATAGATTTGGAATGATTTGAAGCAGTCATTCGATCTATCATCACTTATATTGAAGGAAAATATGCAGATCAATACAATTTTGTCATAAAATTTCTTCTACCTCCTCTCTGTCCCCGTGGATCAGAGAGAGAGGGAGTATTTATACACAAATGTTTCTTCCTAAATTAATCAAGAGAATCGATGGACAACCACGATAATTAGGTTGTCTCATATTGTTACATTTTTTTCTCCAAAATATGGAAAAAATAGGGTGCATGCTGACTAAATCAGTTGTATGGCAAGTGGTGGTTGAGTCATCCATTCCCTTCTGCAACCTAATTTCCCTTTTCATGTTCCTGTGTGGTTGTTTGACTGACTGGCCAATCCTTGGATGACAACTATGTAATTGACTGATGAGTTGTTACGACAGGAGTGGAGTTACAACACCCATATTAGAGTTACAACAATGGTCACGTGCTGAGAATCACAACAATAGTGAGTTGCAACAACAATGTTGTAGGGATATTTGTAGAAATGGTGAGGCAAGAGTCGCAACACAATGAGATTCATGGCACTGAGAGTTGTAGCAATGACAGGAGCCTCAATAACAATGTCAACAACCCAAATTTGTAGCAACTATGCTTGAGTAGGGAGTTGCTACAACTCATACTTAGGAGTTTCAACTCTTGTGTTGGGAAGGTACCTATGCAACCTTGTTCATGTATAACATTGTTAGCACAAAAAGGTGATAATATCCTAAAAATACATAAGAATAAGTATTGAAATGTCATGTTGAGAGAATAATTACAACTTGACCAAAAATGCATCATTGTGAATGAAAACTGGTATTGAGATGGAATCAAAATGCGAAAACGATTGTACTAAAAGTATTAGATGGGTGCTAAAAAGATGTCAATTTGAGCACCCATCATGTGTCTTTAGGTAATGTGTGTTTCTTTAGTGTGTTTCCTTAGTATGCATTAGTATGAATTTCTAGTTATCTAATCTGAAGGTTACACTATGTTTCTATACATAAAGTGAGTGATGGTTCATCTATTGATCTGTGACTTAACAATTTCTTGGTCCATGATATCTATTTAAACCGCACGAAGGGTCATTTTATTATGATTGACTACGAGACACTCATATGTATTATTTTTCATTTTTCACTAATATATTGCCTCACGTGGCCACATTGCTTGGGGCCATGGATCATTTTCCACTTTGAAGGATTTAATCATGTAATACACTGGTGTATTGATCTTTGATTTGTTTGTGTGAGTGGTTTATTAAGGTTTTTTACCTATGTGGAAATACATTGTTTATCAAACATTAATAATTTTCTAGACACAGTGCAACACACTAGTGTTACACATTGAATTTCCACACTACTAAGTGTTTCGCTTATGTATCGCATTATACTAAGTGTCACACTTATGTATCACATTCTTCTAAGTGTTTATTTATCATGCTATTAAGTGTCACACTTGTGTATCACATTCTACAGTGTCACACTTAAATGTCACAAATTTATCATCATGTGGGAGTACTTTTCATGTTCCCTAGACACGATTGATGAGAAATACCTCATTTGGAGGTTGAAATGCTACTTTTAACTTGATATTTTGGCCCTAATTGAGCTTCATCGCCCCCCTGCCCATATACAAGGAGTGATGAAAACTTTATCATCACTACCCCAAAGTGTCCTAGGGAGCAATAGTC
>JASDQU010221182.1:1087-17074 GCA_032191745.1 Picea mariana
AAATGTCTCCTTGGTATATATAGGAGACTAGGAGGTTTAATGGCCTAAAGCTGACATAAATAAAATAATATTACTAATCTAAATTACAACTAATGGCCTAAAGCCGACATAAATAAAATAACATTACTAATCTAATGTGCGCCAATTAAGTGGTAATGAGCCAATATTAGGGCTTAACAACCACAGATTCGATGGTTATAAACGTTTTAGAGGAGAACATCCTATCGAGATTTGGCTGCCTCTAGAAAATAGTTACGGACAATGCCCAATAATTCAAATATATGGCAATGATAAGCTTCTGTCATAAATACAACATTGTTCTAGGGCATTATACAACCTGTTATCCTCAGGGAAATGGTTTGGACGAATCGTCCAACGAAAGTTTGATGAATATAATCAATAAATTATTAACAAAAAATAAGAAGGCTTGGCACGTTCACCTAAAGTACGCCTTATGGGAAAATCGAATAGGCACAAAAAAATCAATAGGTATATCCTCCTTCCAAATGGTTTATGGTATTGATGTTGTCCTCCCTATCAATCTCTCTCTTCCAGTGATGAAGATGTGGCAAGATGCAAATGGAGAGATAAATGACATGATGAGGATGATAAACAAAATTATCGAAGTCCAGCAGAACAGGGCCGAAGTTGATGACAGACTTCAAACATACCAAGATAATATGAAATCCCTTTTCCATAAAAAAAGCAAAAGACAGGGAGTTCATTCCTGGTGATCTAGTTTTAAAATGGGATGCTAGAAAGGAAAATGCAGGAAAACACGACAAGTTTGATCATCTCTGGTTCAGACCATTCAGGATTGCAGCTACAGAGGGAAATAATTCATTCGTATTGGAAAATCTTGACGAAAACTATTTTGATGCCCCTATCAATGGGCGCTATCTAAAACATTTTATGCAATAATGATGTTTCACATTGCCATTGTATATACTAGTTTGGTTTCTTACTTAAATTTGCAATTTCATTTTCTTTCATAGAGTATCTGAATTTCACTTTTTCGTTGTAAATAAACCAAATTTCCTTCGATATCATAAAAGCAAAATATAACTACACATCATTTCTATTCTGTGGAATTTTCTAATTACTTCTTCTTATACTCTTGCATAATACTTATTATCAGAAGATAAATAAGGAGGTATCAGAATCCAATGCTCAGTTTTCAGAATATTTGTTTCTCTCAAAGCAAGTGATGAATTAATGATTGGTTTGGTTGAAAATATAAATGAAATCCGAGGTATGAATTTCTATGCTTATTGTTCAAACTAAAATGCTAAAAAAGAGATCTTAGTAGGTATTAACAAGGTTCTACTCATGTAAATATCATCACCTGATCAAATATCAAAAAGATATAAATCTCTAGATTTCTGAATCAAGTGAAAATAAAACAAAAATGAAATAAAAAGAAAAGAAAATAAGAATAAAAGAGAAGCTCGATAATCAAGAAGTGAACTTATGAGGAAATGAAATCACTTTTCAAACCCTCTGACTCCTCATTTTGTTTTCGTTTTTCATATCTTTGATCTTTCACTCTATCCTGATTTTCATTGCCTAGCCTTAAATCTTAATAGAAAGAAAGAATTTTTCCTTGACTCAGAAATCTCAAAATCATATATTCGAAACACGATTAGGTGAGAATCTTTAAGTTCCTCTGATTTTAACCGAAAGAAAGTATGTCTAGGATAATCCTCATAGCTTTAGCTCTTCTAACAAATTTAAATTGATTAGTTCTCTCAAGGAAAATCCCTGGAAAATAGAAATTCCCCATAAGATATTCCCTATAGGAATATATGTATTGAAGATCGGGAGAGATTTAGCTCAAAGTAAAATAAAAAACTATTGACAGACCTTCATTGTCAAATCTTAAGGATATATCATCCCTGTATGATACATACAAATTGATTGCCCCCACTTCAAAAATATAAAAAATATAAGACAGATGGTGAAAGGAAATTCATAAAATGATTTCCCCCATCTAGTCCAAGACAAATGGTGAAAGGAAATTCATAAATCTATTGCCCCCATTTTTTCCAAAAAGATGATGAAACAAAATTCATGTAATGATTGCCTCATCTCAAATAAAATGAAAAATTGTTAATTGAAGTGGTGAAAGGAAATTCAATGGGAGATGTAGCTAACTTCACCGGGGTACTGAACAAGATCGTTGGCAGTGAAGAAATATCTATGATATCTGTAAGACTGACATATATCTATAAACATACTCCGGTGACCAGTTCTCTTTCTGGTAATATTTACATTCTAAATCGACAAGGGATTCCCTCAATAAATAATTAAAATTACTTTGCCTTGATGTGAACGAAATCAACCAAAGTCTGATAGTTCAGTTAAAGTTTTTTTGATTATCTTGAGAAGAGCTAAACTTAGTTTCAGGAAAAGGAAACATATCAATATCCTAACATGAGATAAATAACTGATTATGTTTCGAAGGTTTTTTGAGACTCGGCTGAAATCTGATTTTTCTCCAAGGGTGTTTACTAGAAATACAATGATGAATCCATTCACCCAATAAAGGAACTTGGTATATTGTTCTTCCATGCCTTGATGGGAGATGCAATCCCCAGATGGAGCCTATGTTGGAATAATTATAATCCTATAACTTTGAGCTTTAAAACAAAAACATCCATGGTTAAATCGTAACAAGACACATGCAATATTTGTCATTGATGGAGTTCCTCAATTGATCTGACGATCCTAAGCTCTTGAGAGTGGTGGAGCTGCCTGATTATTACATAGCCAAATCACTAAAAGGTCGCTTCAAAGTTTCATGCTTCAGGCATTTTGACAAGTCATAACTTTAAAAACCCCGAAACCCGAAAGAATTCGTTATCAATATTTCATAAACTTTCGAAGGACACAAGGCATAATAAATGTGTATCTTTTGAATCTTCCCTGCGTTGACATGTGGCATCCATTTTCTACACTTTTCCTCTTGAGATTCATAAGAATCTAAGTAACATGTAGCACCCCCTGGTCTCAACACGTCATCTAAAATGACATCACCCTCGACACATCACTACAGGTAATGGCCCTTTGAAAATATAATGACGAGCTAAATTGCAAATCCATGAAGCAACAAAAACCTGAAATATTAAATCTTAATCAGTTAAGTTAATCTCAGTTAAAATACAGTTAATAACTTGGCACTTCAGAAGTTCGAATGTTTATCATCCAACACATATTGAAGTCTCTGAGGCCGAACTTCTGAAACACTTCAAACTTAAGCGGGGTTAATTAAAGATAAAAAATGATTATCCAATAATTAATCATTTCACAGTTTTAGGTTTCGAGGATTCTATCTCGAGTTACTGTTAAAAATCCTGAAGTCTGAATACCTGAAAAGATTTAAATTTAAACACGATTAATTAATGTTTTAAACAATATTATCTCGCAATTAATATTTCATGAATTCACGATTCGGGAATTTTCAAATCTATTTCATCCAAGTCCCTGATCGCAAACCATCAAAATTAATGGAATTGATAAAAAATCAACGACAATGATTTCAATACAGATTGTAGATCACCACCTAGATTGTCTCATTAAGGTAAATAAATTTATCTTCAGTAAAGGTATTCTCAGATCAATACGCTTGAGGTGAATAAAAATATTTGATTTTGAATTCCATTTTCATTTTCGCAGAATAGCAAGTTTTAGCCAACTGAGAAAGCTCACACATTCCCCTATAACAGGTAACCCAGCTCTGATTTCATCAATATCATGGCACCGTGAAAGATGGCTAAAGAAGTTGGTGAAAGAACAAATTCGAACATAGATGTTCTATCATAAACCTCACCAAGAGCCATAGATACTGTAAAATCTTGGACACAAGTGTTTGATATTCTAGAGCATGAGATTATAAATTTCCCAGAGGATTCAGATGATGAAGTGAGTGAAACCCATCCAACTAAACTCATATATATAGCTCACTCAGGGCTACACAAAATAACAACGTGACCAAGACTCATGTTGTATAGTGACATGATAGGTTGGGTCCTGGAAAACATCGACATTTCAACCAGGAGAATCTACAACTCACAGAATGTTGTTGTTAGGTATTTTCGACCAGAACACATACAAGTAATGTATAAACTATCCCCTATTTCTAAATATAATTACAACACTAAATTCATGTTGGATTTCGAGAAACAGGAATGTAAGCAATATGATAAAACCTACCCTGATTTAATCAAGGACTTGTGGGGGCACATAGAAAAATTTAGAGCCGAAACTCATGAAATTTATTCCACAACATCGTTATAAGAAAATATGGTTTATGTTGCTACGATGTTATGTAGGCTATTTGGGAATAAGGAATCCACCCACTTCCCATTGCCATGGGTACTAATTATTCATGAAGTTTCTGATGGATACTCTTTCAACTGGGCCAAGATGTTATCAGACAACCTAGCTAATGAAATCACAGAGTACCAATTGGAAAATTCCAAAGGGAAACCTGCCCCTTTTTATATGTCAGCATACATCATGGATGTTCTTTTCTTTATGAATCCTTTCCCTCTGATGAGATAGAGCTGGACTCCAACTAGTGTTGAACCTATCCATTTCTATCGCTCCAAGTTGTACGAAGAAAAAGATAGAGATTTCTTCTATGAAATATGTCATTACGTAGTGGTTCCTATTCATATCTCCCTATATCGTTTCCCACCTCCCAAAATTTCAGATAGAATCATGGCAAACCTAGGCAAAATAACAGACTGGTACATTGAAGAAACATTTTCCTACATCAGGGTTTTCGGGTGCTTGGTCCCTCCCCATGCTATCCCAAAGTTTTTACTAGATCGGTTGGTATACCAAGAAGTGGCTTATTATACCATGACAGGGGCCATCAGCAAGGAATTAAAAGAGGCCTAGAAAAAGGTATGCCCAACTTTCACTCTTCAGGTTGGTATCTTTTCGTTGTTAGACTTCGTCTATTCTAAAGTAGAGGTTGCGGCTCTAGAAGATGTCATGTTAGTTGACATTGAATTTAAAAGGCATGATCTACATAAGATCATGGAAAATCACTTGGCTCAATACAATCTAAAGAAGTATGTGCATGGGAATTGCCCATAGGATGAAATATTCAAGGGATCCAGGTCATACAAGGAAGTATTGGACAGAGTCCAAACTCTGTGACTAGATCAACATGCCAGCTTCTTAAATTTCCAAAGTCACAAATGGAATATATTGCCTAAGGTAATACAGGAAGATTCGGTAGCCCCTTAATCTACACAGGAGACTGGACCTCCTGGTTTTGAGACAGGGAGATCTGGAGGGAAGGAAACTGAGGAAAATCCAAAAGACACTGAAGTCTCAATCGAAAATTTGGAAGCTTCAGTATAAGCTCCACTAGGCCCGCAAGAAAAGGTTTTGCTCGAAGCCTTTCTGAAATGAGGACAGGATACATTACAGTATACACCAGATAAACCAGTTACCAACACAACATATTGTTGACAGGTGTAAGTGACACACCATCAACTGGAAGGGTAGATCCGGTCCAGGGTTGTCTAATTAACCCAAGACATTTGGTGTGATCTATCCTGACGAGTTTAATGGATCCATTAGTTAACTAAGGTCCTAAAATAATGAAAGAAAATAAACTACCCTAAAACCAGAACTATGATACTATGTGTACGAATCTAATTATTTACAAATGCTAAACATAAACATAAATATGAACATGTGGTTATGAACATGATATTTACAATTTTTAAGTTTTGGTGGATGTCTTGCGAAATCAATGTTTTTGCAATTGTTAATGAAGTAGATAAAGGAAGCACATAATTTTATATTTTCTGTTTAATAATCTAAAATCTAAGAACTCAAAAAGATACTAATAAAACATAGTATGAAACAAGAGTAGAATAAGTGTCACAACCAATTTAAACTGGCTTATTTCATTAACAAATAACTAATATCAAAAATTAAATGTAGATAAAAATAACCTGATATTAGCCTTATATTGTGTCTATATGCCTGTGTAATCCAAACTTCTAGCTATCTTACCTGTGAGAGAAATCTGTAACATGCTTGTGCTAACATCTCCTACGTAAAATCAAAGTGTTTTTGGTAGCATGGATATAAGAACAGAGGAATAAACATATAAATCCAGTGACCTCTGTCCGACCCCTTTTGTTATGAAATAACAATCACAGATATAATATATGAAATAACAAATTATAGAGGCTAATGAAACATTACATGCTAATGAGGCTAAAGTTGTGTAAAATGTATATATTTCATAATATAAGAGGCGAAACATAAATATGACAGTGTCACGTTGGTCTAAAGACGAAATGTGAACAACTTGTGCATTTAGTTATGAGAATTACATGTCCATAATCTATTTCAAGCAAAGATGTCGTTCACTGACAAAGTGAACAATATTTAAAGTAATTTGAGATCCAAATACTCATATCTCTCAGGATAGAGTTGAATCTCCAAAAATCAAGTCATATTACAAAAATAGTGGATTGGAAACCACTCATAACAGAGTTGGTTTATTCAAAAATTAAATCAAAGTTTTTATAAAACATAAAGAAGGAGAAACTACTAATCATTTAGGGTTATAATTGAACATTTTTTCTCCAAGTAATCAGCATCAGGATCTCCCATTTCCTGAGAATAGCAAACCAATTTAATAAATTAGAAAAACAATTTCTAAATAACTATTTTTTATTAAAAGAGACTTGGCTACATATTCGAAGATTTTGTAGCCAGTCTGTATTCTAGTAAATTTGAAATCACAATTCAAATATACTTATTTCAAATTAGAAAATTGAAATTAAATGAAATCATAACAAAACATATTACCATTAAAAGTTAACTAAAAAGGGGCCAGACAACTCAGAGTTTATTATTGCCTTGACACTGGTCGCATTCTTAATGACTATGTTTCCAGATCTCTTGATATGTTTAGTCTCCCTTTCTGTATGTGCCTTGAGATCAAAGTTTTCTTGCTTCAACAAATCATTTTGAGAAGTCAGAGTTTTTATTTAGGCATGTAAGAGAGGAATGTCGGTATAGTAACGCTCAACCCACTCGAAACAACTATAACAGTGTACAAGGGAGATGGCAGGTCGACGAAGGACACAATCAACCAAGGGTGCTTCAGTCTTACTTGTTGTTTTCTTTAGATCTTGCCTGATACCCGAGAATGCTTCTTTACCTTGAAGGCATGGTGGTAAATTTATCACGAAATCATAAGGCGCAGTATGCATGATAACCTCCCTCGTGGAACCCTGAATTTCTATATCTTCCCGAACTAGAAAATCCTCTATCTCGAGATCTGAACCCTCATCGATATTGATCAGATTGATCAATCTCAAATGAGTATCATTTTGGTTCCTTAGTTTTCTAGAGATTAGGTGACCGGTTCTCTTGTTCTTGAAACCCAAATCTGTGCACTATTGTTTCCTTCCTTTACATTGTTTCTTAACATTAGTCTCAACTCTAGCATCAGTCATAGGCACATGAGGATCATTTCCCTCCAATTTAGCAGTCACCTGTTCAGGAGATCTACGCAATAATCCTTTATATAGAGGGGTTTTATCAATAAACTCTGGTTCATCAATTGAATTTGCGAACTAGCTTTTAACCAGTGGCTCATCTGAGTTAGGGTTTGGAATTAAGAGAGGGTTGCATGTAGAATCAACCTAGGAGAAACCATTCCTCATCAAAAATATCTCCCAACTGTCACCTATGATCAAAAGATGATGTATCAACAAGATTTTAACCAATCCATGGTGGAACAGACTCGAATTGACAACATGTCGCTTGTAATGCTTGGACATCTTATAGAGAGTCATTAATAAGTAAAATGTCATATCTAAATCGAAACCTATGAAATTCATGTGCTAACGGATATGGTAGATAAAGACTAGTCTGTATCGACCCTCACATGTAACGAATTGTTTCAGAGTTAACAACAAACTATGCCATCTATTTTTTAACAGAGCGATAGGAATACCTTTGATGCAACAAGTGGTTTTACAAGATGTCATGAACAGACTCCACAAGACTTCTTCTATTTGGGCATTTTTGAACCACCTCCCACCCTTTGATGAAATCCCTATGGCTTTGCTCATGAATTCCTCAGTCAATTCTAACTGTATGTCCCCAATTTTAGCTTTGAAACCATCAAAGGTTTGTGCGAAGGATTATGTTACCTGAAGATTATAACCCTCAAATTTCTTAAGGAATATATCCTAGCCATGAATATTTAGGTCCTCAATTGCATTGTCATGGGAAAGTAAATATTGTCATTTGTTCGACTCTATGCGAATGGCGGGTGCCATGACCACTATAACCAGAACGCAATAGAGATTACTCAGAATAGTTTTTCCAATCATGCGAGAAATAGAAGTAGGTCTGAACAGATAGTGGAAATATGAAAATAACAGAGCCTATGAGTTATCATAACTCGGATAGTGAGGATGGACACAAGAGGATTCATTTTATCCCTTACCATATCTCGCAATGAGTGCCAAAACTACAGAGTACAAAAACCTATGCAAACAATGAATAGCTTCATTAATGTTTCAAGCCAACAAGATAAGTTGAGGACTCGAGTACATCTAGTCTATACTCATTTTCATGAATATTGATCCGAACATTAAACTCATGAAAGAATACCAAATAATAAACCAAATTTTTTCACGTACCAAGACAATTTGACAATGAACTATTGAACCATACAAAAACCATATTAAAACCAAGAAATCGAAAAATGGATCAATCAACCATTTAATAAGATTTAAATTTCAATTACACATGGATGGATTGTTAAAAGATATTTCCTAGTAACCAGAAGTCTAAAAGGAATATGAAGAGGAAAAGTAAGAAGATGAAGTCACCAACCTCTTCAAGTAAAAGGCATAAAATTATTAAAACAAACCAAGTTTTATGTTTAATTCATGCTTACAGTCATGAATTAAAATAAAATAATCGAAAATTGAAAAAGTAAAAATTAATAAGGTAGGATTTAACCTAACAATCATTTCGAAACTGAGAAAAGTGTTTACAACTTTGAGGTGATGGAAGCTACAGAAAAATGTGATGTCTTTCGATTGTGTTAAATATCAAAAATCATGTGTGGCTGCCAACAATGGCGATGTACTAGGTGAAGCAGTTATCTGTGCATCACCAGAAAATTCATGTTAGCATGAATCAGAAAGAATGAAAATTTAAGAAACAGTTGACAGCAGGTCAAGCAATCTGAAAAAAACCTAGAAAATAACATAGTTTAGCGTCGGATGTGTTTCTGTCAAAAATACAATCTAGTATTAGGTTTTGATTACGAGTGAAACGATGTTTAGGAAACCAACTCTGATACTGTTGATAGGGCCACTGTTTCTAGAAGAAGACCATAGCCTCGGCAGGGATGTCATTTTACCCACTCAAACACCTCTATCCTGTCCAAAAGTCATTCATTCAAGATAAAGAACATCTTTACTTTTGATCAATTGCAAAACAACATACCTGATAATTTTCTTAAACCGGACATTGCTTCATTGCTAGTAGGCCTATTCAGTACCCCGATGAAGTTGCCTTGGCATCATGCATTTATTTACCCACTACCAGCAGACCTATTTAATGTCTCGGTGGGTTTACAAACACTTCCCACACCTTGAAGTTCTTTCAACTCTCTATAATTTGCTTACAATTTCACTGAAACTTTATGATATTCAAGAGAGCGGGGTGATGTAGAAAATATCAGATTTTGAAAACAAAACTTGATATTTTACAACTTATTTTCTCGTTTGATGACCTTCATCATGATCTAAACATTTAGATTTATGTTAAGAAATCATCTCAAGGATAGGAAGGTATAATTGATTTTTTTTTCTTAAAAACAGGGACAACGTTAAGATTTTTATTAATGATAATCGTGTCTGCTTGTAATTTAAAAGAGAAACTAGGAACATTGTTTTGAACATAAAATTTATTTTGTTGATATGATTTTAAGCATTTACAGCACTGGTGCTTTGAAAAGTCATCAACTATTTCTCTTGGATAAAAATTATGATTTCCCTTCCACAAACGAAATTGTGACTCAGACATAATTATTCAGGAACAAATAAAAAACAAGCAAAAAGAAAAGAACCGAAATTAAAAAAAAAAAATAGAAAATAAAATTAAACAAACAAAATATGTACAAAGGGGTGGATTTGGAATCATCAGGTGAAATACCTTTCGAGAGCCTATCCATTCACTGGGAAAGTGTCTGGCTATCCCTCCAAATTATGCAGACAGAAAGAGCTGGGACCCAATCTATCAGAAATTACAAATGGTCCCAACCATAGATTCTGGAACTTGCTGTCTTCCCCCTTTCCCTCTTCAGCTTTGTCTGACTTGAGAACCAAGTCGCCGACATTGAAATTCATATCTGAAGAAGAATTTGAATAAAACTACATTTTTGCAATTTGTTGATGCTGATCTAGTTTCTACTTTTCTTCTCACTTCCTCTAGTTTCAATAAGGCGTTTATTCGATTTTCTAGAGGAGGACACTCCTCTTCTTGAAATTTCTACAACAATTGCAGTGAGGGAAGTAAAACATGCGGAGGGAGAATTGATTCTCTTCCGTAGACGATAAATAAAGGGGAATTACCAACAAAGGATTTTTGGGTTACATTATTAGCCCAAAGTGCATTATATAGTGCATTATGTTAGTTCTTGTGATTTTCTAAAACTATCCTCTTAATAATCTTTATTAAATTTTTGTTCGTTGATTCTGCTAGGCCATTTCCTTGAGGACAGTAGCTTGCAGAATAATTTAGTTTGATCCCTTTTTCCAAAGAAAAAATGTTCATATCAAGGAATGAAAATTAAGATGTGTTATCAAATACTAGACATTCAGGAATGCCGAATCGAGCGATGATATGAGAGTTTAGGAAAGATACTACCTGATTTGTGTTCACCACTTTCAAAGGTACAGCCTCATACCATCTAGTAAAATAATCCATTGTTGTAAGGATATAATTGTGTTGTTGTGAAGAAGAAGGATTTATTGGTCCTATGATGTCAAGGCCCCATTGTTGAAAAGGAGAATCTACAGTAACAGGCTGCAAAGGGAATGCTTCCTTTTTCATTCGACCTGCAGCCTTTTGGAATATTATGCATTTACGACACAACGCATGGGCATATTTAAACAAAGTGGGCCAATAGTACCCAAATCTTAGCACTTATTGAGCAGTGGTATCTCCACCGAAGTGACCACCAAATTCACCTGCATGAAGTTCAGGTAGCACTTTCTCTGACTCTTCCTTTTCTAAACAAGGAAGAAAAACAACATCAAAGTTCTTTCGAAATAATACATCATTTATTAACTTGAAAGATGCAGATTTTAACCTGAGTTCTCTTCTTATTTTAGGATCAAGATCATGGGGAGTAGATACATGTTTCAAATTAAATTTAATGTTCTCATACCAAGAATTGATAGTAACTTGTGCACAGCTTATTTGTTTTACATTATGTTGATTTACAGTTAAGGTGTTGACATGAACTTCATGTTCTTCAACTGAATCAACCACTAGTTTACATAGTCCTTGACCTCTAACAATCTGTGCAGGGGTTATTTCGAGGTCATATTCCTGTAATGAAGTCATCCAATTTTCCCTTTTCTCACCCAGTTCTTTTTGTATTAACAAGTTTCTTACAGCTAGGTAAGGAACAATAACCTTGGTTCTGGATTTCAGTAGGTATGACTGGAACTGTTTTACTTCTTTAAAAACAACATATGCCTGTTGATCTACTACAGGGTAATTAAGCTTTGCTCCTTTGAAATATGAGATCATGAAGGAAATGGGTATCCCATTTCTTTCAGTGTTTTTCTATGTCAACACAACAACATAAGATTGGTCAGAAGCAAAGGTATAAAGAGTGAAATCCTAAGAAAAATCAGGACTCATCAGGGAAGGGGCTTTTATTATTGTTTTTCTAACTGAATCAAAAGCATAGATTTCTTGTGTTCCCCAATTGTACATAACATCCTTTTTAATTAAATTCTATAATGGTCTTACCATTTCCGAGAAAATTGGGACAAACCTTCTGACGAAATTAATCTTGCCCAGAAAGGACTAGATGGCCTTTTTGGAAGAGGGAGGGGAAATTTTAGCGATAGCTTGGGTTCTTTTAGGGTCAATAATCATAATGTTTTTAGACACTATAAACCCAAGTAGTTTACCTTTCTCTACTGCAAAGAATAATTTCTTAGGGTTGAGAGATATGCCGAACTTTCGGCATCGTTCCAAGATAGCCCTGAGGTTCAAGTGAGACAAGTGATCTTTCTTGTTTTTAGAGAATATGGTGACATCTTCAAGATAGACCACGACTGATTGGTTAATGAGGCCACAAAAATAAATGTCCATTTCTCTCTGGAAAGTGGCCCCAACATTTATCAATCCAAAAGGCATTTTCCTGTAGGCATAAGTGCCCCATGGGGTATTAAAAGTGGTTTTAAGCTGGTGTGAGGGAGACATAAGGACTTGGTTGTATCCCGAAAATCCATCTAGCAAAAATAGTCTTTCGAAACCAGACACTTGTTGTAAAATTTGTTCCATTGGGGGAATGGGGTAGTTATCTTTATCATATGTTTGGTTTAGGTTTTGAAAATCGACATAGAGTCGATTTTCACCACTTTTATTTCTTACAGGGACTAGATTAGACACCCATTGTGTGTGCCCTACCGGGAAAATTATCTTTGCAGTTAGTAATTTATTCAATTCTTTTTTAACAGTGGGTTCCAATTTAGGGTGCATCTTCCTCAATTTCTGTTGAAAAGGATGAGTCTAGGGTTTCATGGGGAGGACATTTTGTATGATATTTGGGTCGAATGTTTTCAAGTCATCATACGTCCAGGAAAAAATGTATTTAAATTCTTTAAACAATTTTATGAAAGAATATCATTCTTTCTCGGAGCATCCCATTCCCAGATTGATATTTTGAGGATTTTCCTTTGTTCCTAAATTAATTGTCTTCTAAATCAAAGAATAACTGTTCATTTTACAATTAACTATCCCTGTAAATTTATCATGCAAGTCATAAAATTTCTCTAGTCTTATAAAATATCTGGGGATAGAGTTTACCAGATCATATGTTGAATCAAGAGATCTAGGATCTGATATTACCGTGAAGTTTCAGAGGTTTTCATTGTGATTTCCTTCATCAATGACTGCACCTTGGAAGGCATCTTCCATATGTAGTAATTTGATGATCTATTGGTCATCATCGAACACTCTCCAATTTGTGATGTTATCTGGGATCGACGACCTGAACAATAATTCAATTGAAAAATCATCAAGGGAAAGACCTTATGTGAGAAATACTTTAGAATAAACATTGGCCAATAAATCATCTTCTAAATTACTTAATCTAGGAATGGAATTTATGTTAAATGCTGAAAATATTTGCATCAAACTCCATACCTCGGTTTGGTATCTTTTCAGGTGTGGTGATAAGAAATGTATGGCGTTTCTTACCTACTTAACCATGATTTCTGAATCACCAAATACCATCAAATTCTGAACGTCGATATTCAAATCTTTCCTAAGTCCTTGTAGAAGTGCTTCATACTCAACGGTGTTATTAGTGCACTCAAACTCTAGCCGGCAAGAAACAAAAGTCTTATTACCTGCAGGATCGATGAGCACACAGCTTGCACCTGCTCCTTCTTTGGATTTGGATCCATCAAAGTACAATAACCAGATTTGGGCTTCATTAGCAGTACTTGGCACACTTGGCAAGGATAATATCTGAGAATAGTTCATAACTTCTGATTGCTACCTATGATCAATATCAAGGGAAATTTCAGTCATGAAATTACCAAAGAAGGTATTCAATCCTTGCATTTCAAATGAATTAGTAGATGCAGTGAAAGGTTCATTTACATGATTTAGATACGTCAAGGTATGCTTAAGATAATGTTCTCTATTTATCTTGATTTTGTTGGGCTGTCCATTTTCAGGTAGCCACAAATGAGACCAATCTGTGGCAAAGGAACCATGCAGTTGTTATGACCAGTCCCTTCTTAAAAACAAACCATAAACTTCATGGATATCAACAATGATAATGTCAATTATTTGATGAACCTGGAAGATAATGTAACCAGAACATTCTTAAGCTCACCAATTAACTTAACGTTCGTTTGATCTAGCTGGATGATCTTGAGATCATAAGCTTTAACTTCTGCATTATGTTTTTGAAAAATAGATAGAGGCAACACGTTTGACGATGCACCAGAATCGAACATGCAACTATGTACATTCCTATTAAAAATTTCAAAGGTTAACAAAAAATGAGGGGCATTTTTTCAAGCATTAACAACAGAATTCTATTGATTTTTAGTTGTTGTCCCTGAAACAATTTTATTTACATTTTCTATAGTTTTTCCCGTTAAATCCCTTTTATCTGGAATTTCAGACGTCAGTCTAGTTGGGATTTTTCTAGCTGTATTTGAATCGATTTTTGTTGATTTATTGTTGCTAGGATCAGTGTTTTCAGTTTTCAACGATATTTTGAAGCATTTTCTACAAAATAAGGGGAAATCTCAGCAGCTCAAAGACATAAATGTTAGTGCTCATTTTTTTAGATCCTCAATTAAATTGTATTCTAAAACTAGAGCTGCTAAGCTCTGTTTAATTTTAGCTTTCTTTGACTGTTTTGGAAATAGATTTTTACCGACTTTAGAAGAGGGTTTGTTTTGCATTTTTCTCCTTGTGTTGTAGGGGTGAACAGTTTCGACATTTGCTTGGAATATATTGTTTGAGAAGTGACCAAGACATTGGGAGATGATTCCTGTTCTTGAAGTTCTTCTTCCTCAACTACGTCTTTAGAATTTTTGGGAGGGGCAGAGGCATAATTATCATGTGCTTCTAAGATGGTTTGCAAAGCATACTGTAAACTTTCGAAATTTAGACCTTCAATGGTCGGGTTTGGCCGATTGGGAGGAAAATATTTTCTGAAAGGAGGTTTGAAACTTCCTTTTCTTTTTGATGCCTCCTCGACTGATCTCTTCAAGTCAATGACCTGGTTGGACAATTTTTGGAAAGCTTTATGCAAGCTTTCTAATTCAAAAGTTTATGATTGATTTTTTGTTTGAGGAGGCCTAGTAAGGATCTCTATTTTCTTTTTAATGGATGAATTTGTTTCAGCTTCGCTACTAAGATTATCTTTCAAGCTCAAAATATCCTTTTCAATTTGGCTTTCCTCCTCAAAGGCTTCAGGAAATGTGTTCTTTTAAGACCTTTTGACCCATATAGTTATATTATTATGCAACGCTTTAGCATAATATGCAACTATTAAACTTTCAGCGGGCATTGAATCCACATGGATTTTATTATTTAAGGTGAGAAATCTTTGGCTAAAATATTTCACTTTTTCCTTAGGATTCATTTTTAAGATGGAAAGTTCCATAATCAAGACCTCCATAGATTTATCATCTCTGAATTTTTCCAAGAAACAAGTTTCAAACTTGTCCGAGGAGACAATGGTTTGGGGTTGTTGAGAGAAATACCATGTGGAGGCATTTCCCTCAAAAGTATAAGTGAATAATCTGCATACTACATCCTCCTGTTCAACACTCCAGAGTCTGATGGCCAACATAAATTTTTTGATATGATCCTCAACAGACTGCTTTGAGTCTGAATAAAATTTGGGCAACCATTTCTCTGGATGTTTCGGTAATGGGTCCTAGAGTTTGGGTACATCCACAACATCTTGATCGAGCCAAGATCTGGTAGGATTGTTTTGATTTGCCATGGGAGTTGGTGGTGTAGAAGGATGAGATGGTTCCGATGAAGAATTACCTTCATCTGAATATTCTTTTCCTAAAGAGGATGGAGATGAACCAGATGGGGAAGGTGGGATACCATATCCTCTGGCTCCAGGGGTAGGTGTTTCAATAATATTGGTAGTATTATCACCTAAAGGATTTTGGAGTAGACCAATGCCTTGAA
>JASDQU010221186.1:1419-13300 GCA_032191745.1 Picea mariana
ATATTGCCGTTAATCTCTTTTGACCAGCCCTCATTTTTTTTAAACTTACCAATAAAATTCTCATACATCCTTATTGCAACATCCCTCAACTCGAGAGGCACTTTTATCTCTTCCAACCTATTCCAAAGGTTTTTCCTAGGAACCATGTCAAAAGATTTCCTAAAGTCAACAAAACAACAAAAAATATTTGTTTTAGTATTGCGGAAATCCTCTACAATGATCCTAAAAGTAACAAGATGGTCCATAGTTGAATGATATCTCTTAAACCTGGCCTAGCCATTAGCTCTTTTACCATGATTTTCTATCCAAATGCTAATCTTCTTTTCCAAAATGATACCATAAAGATTGGCTAAAATCGGGCTAGTCATAATGGTCCTATAATTAGTTTTGAATGTTTTTATCCCCATTTTTAAAAATAGGAACAATGAGGCTTTGCGTCCAGGGTTTAGGGAAGCCCTGCTTGAATGCTAGATTGAAGAGCTTGTGTATGTGAGGGATAAGGATTGGCCCTCCAATATAAAAATTTCAGCTTGGTAGCCGTCAATGTCCTTAGCTTTCCCATTTGCGAGCCACTTAACCCCAGAATCTATGTCATCTAAATAAAAAACTTCTTCCTTTGTAGGGACAATAGGAATGGTGTCCATGGCTTTAGGGAACTCGTAAAGACTTTTAAGGTAGGAATTTCACCCCACTAAGGGAATCCTATTATTTTCTTTAGTATTGCGTTTTAGAATTTGGCTCAAGAACTTCTTAGGATCCAACTTCTATAGTTGTGAAAGTTCCTCTTGACTTTTATTGATATAGTATTTTTTTTCTTTTAATTAGGGATTTGTACTTATTGATCTTATCAAGTTTTAAGGGCTCATTAGAAGCATCCCTAATGGCTTTCCTAGCAATTATACATTCTTTATCATAACAAGGGTCGGTTGTTCTATTATTCTTTTTATGGGATACCTCGAAAGAGAACTTGTCAATGGAAGTGGAAAGGGTAGTTGTAAAATNAAATTATGATAGAGTTCTTCGATGTTGTCCTTATAAGTTAGGAGTTTTAATTTACTATTTAAATCCTTTAAGAAAATGTCAACTTTACTTTTGTCAAAGAGCAAATTCCTTTGATTATCATAATTCTCTTCAATGGTACTCCTATGCATGGAAAATTTTAGAGTTAGGGTTAAATGTTTATGATCAAAGTCAGGCTCATGGTCATTTAAAAGGTCAAAATTTGTTATTTGGTTAGAAACAAGGATATCAGATATCACATAATCTACAACACTACTACCTAGCCCATGAATATAGATCATTAGGTTGGAGTTTCCCCACTTCATTACTCCATTGTAAATTATTAGGTCTTGAGAGCTCTACAGCTTGACCAACTCAGTACCAAACAAATTCTCAATTAATTCTTGAGAGCTTCTTTTGTAGCTATTAGATAAAACACATTATATAAATGTAAATTAATACTTTAATTTATACATTAATAAATCATTAAATTATATACATTAATACATTATAATTATATATTAGTGTAAAGTAATAATTAATTAACACATTAATGGCCTCCAAGACATGTTGTTGGGTGAACTAGCAACAATCATTTTATAAAGGTGAAAAATGGTGCCCATTTGCCTATATCAACCACTTTTATAAAATGGTTGTATTTTAAATTTTAAATTTTATTTTTTGAAACTTTAATATATGGATGTTTTATTAATGTATTTATTAATAGTATTTTTAATGTATGGATGGATGTTTTATTAATCTATTCAGTTAATAATATTTTAATACTTTATTAAGTTTTTTCATAATTTATAAATGTATTTATTATTTAATTATTTTTTTAATGATGAATGTATTATTATTATTATTAATGTATTTTTTTATTAATATAATAATGTAATAGTTTAATATTTGTTTTTATGTAATATTTTTTTTTCTTTGTCAATTTACTAATGTTTTAATTTATTTTTATTTTAGCTATCTTTTTAATGTATAATGTAGTAATGCATAAATTAATTAATACAATATATTAATAAGATATTTATTAATTAATATGTTACATTATGCATTAATGTATTGATAGTTACTTTATAAAATGTTTCTTTGTCCCACAAACAAAGAGGTCTCATACACCAATTTGGTGTGACTTGACTCTGACCTTAAAATAGATTATTATTATATTATTATTAACATATTAATGTATTTTTATATTACCATTCGTAATATAATAATGTATTTTTCTATTATTATATTAATTGATTGATTATTTATATATTTATTAATTAATACTTTATTACATTTGTACATTTACGTAATATTATATGAATGATCATATATTTATATATTATTAATGTATTATTACTTGATTACTATATTTAATAATCTCTTTATACTTTACTAATATTTTAAAAAAATTACTTACTTAATTAATGTGTTACATTATTATTTTGTTTTTTTAATGTCTTTAGTTTAGTTTTTTAACCCTCTTTCCATCTTAAATTATTTCGAATCTCACAAAATTTTCAAATTTTTTTTCCCGAATTCTCAATTTCTATGTCTCTGAATCATGTTAAGTCAATAGACGCATTTATCAAATAGAGTTGTACACAGAAATT
The DNA here is from genome assembly GCA_032191745.1 of Picea mariana. Taxonomy (NCBI): domain Eukaryota; kingdom Viridiplantae; phylum Streptophyta; class Pinopsida; order Pinales; family Pinaceae; genus Picea; species Picea mariana. Next base: position 4,032 of record JASDQU010221186.1, read on the forward strand.
GATAGCAATGAACCAAACCAAAATTCCATAAAACTATTCAAAAAATATCCATCTATTTTTTCGTCTCTATGCCCCTAACACAATCAAATCAATGAGGTGAATATGATCATTTCTCTTTCTCTATAATTGCAACACAAATTTTCAGCCCTATTGCTATCTTGAATTTATTTTTGCCTCTCATAAAATTTGAAATGACATTGAACCTTGACATATAAGGACAAAATTTCCCTTTCTTCTCCATAAAGTCAAGTCAATACAAACAAACTTTAATATATGTTGACAACAATAGCAGAATATGAAAACAATGTGAAAATTTTCTCTTTATTGAATAAATTTCCCTGAATTCTCAGTCCCTATGCCCCATTCATGTTAAGTCAATAGACTCATTTATGAAATAGAGTTGTACACATAAATTTCTAGCGATGAACCAAGCCAAAATTCCATAAAACTATTGAAAAAATCTCCACCTATTTTTTGGCCTCTATGCCCCTAACACAATCAAATCAATAAGGTGAATATGAGCATTTCTCTTTCTTTATATTTACATCACAACGTTCCACCCCTATTGCCATCTTGATAAAAAAACATCTTGAACTTTTTTACTCTCATATAATGTGAAAGGACATTGAACCTTGACATATAAGGATGCCATTTCCCTTTCTTCTCCCTATACTCTAGTCAATACAAATAAACTTTAATAGATGATGACAATAATGCTAGAATATGAAAGCAATGTGACAATTTTTTCTTCATTGAAAAAATTCCCTCAAGTCTCACTCACTATGCCCCATTCATGTTAAGTTGATAGACTCATTTCTGAAATAGGGTTGTACACATAAATTGATACCAATGAGCCAAGCCAAATTTCCACAAAATTATTGAAAAAATATCCACCTATTTTTTGGCCTTTATGCCTCTAGCACAATCAAATTAATAAAGTGAATATGACCATTTCTCTTTCTCTATAATTGCATCACAACATTCCAACCTTATTGTCATCTTGAATTTTTTCAACTTTCATAGAATTTGAAATCACATTGAACCTTGACATATAAGGATAGAATTTCCCTTTCTTCTCCCTAAAGTCAAGTCAATACAAACAAACTTTAATAAATGATGACAACAATGCTAGAATATGAAAACAACGTGACAATTTTCTCTTTGAAAAAAATCCCCCAAATTCTTAGTCCCTCTACCCCATTAATGTTAATTCAATACACTCATTTCTGGAATAGAGTTGTACACATAAATTGATACCAATAAACCAAGCCAAATTTTCACAAAATTATTGAAAAAAAATCCACCTATTTTTTGGCCTCTATGCCTCTAACACAATAAAATGAATAAGGTGAATATGACTACTTCTATTTCTCTACAATTGCATCATAACGTTCCAACCTTGTTGGCATCTTGAATTTTTTCGACTCTCATAGAATTTGAAAGGACATTGAACCTTCACATATAAGGAGGACATTTCCCTTTCTTCTCCCTACAGTCAAGTTAATAGAGATAAACTTTAATAGATGATAAGAATAATGCTAGAATATAAAAGCAATGTGACATTTTTTCTCTTATTGGAAAATTTCCCCCAAATTCTTAGTCAGTATGCTCTATTCATATAAGTTAATAGATTCATTTCCAAAATAAAATTATACACATAAATTAATACTAATGAATCAAGCTAAATTTTCATAAAATTATTAAAATATATAACTATTTCTCTTTCTTTATAATTGCATCACAACATTCCAACCCTATTACCATAGTACCATCTTAATTTTTTGAATCTCATATAATTCAAAAGGATGTTGAACTTTGAACACATATAACTCAATACTAACACTCCCAAAAATGATTGAACATGAAAACAATGCAACAATTTTCTCTTTATTGAAAAAATTCAAAGGATTTTTTAAGCCATATGCCCCATTCATGTGAGTGAATAGACACGTTTATTTGTAATTGTCTTACAATTTCCTTCTCTGTAATTGCCTAATCGATGTCTCCGTCTTTCTTTTTCCCTACTCTTAAATGACACGTGTTTTCTCTCTCCAACCCATGGTATCTACTCAGGACATGTTAAGTTTATATGTTTTAAATTAAAAAGAATTATTAAAACACATTATTTTAAGTCAATTTTATTATTTTTAAAATTTTATATTGAATTATATTTAAAATATTCAATAAAATAAATTATTATATGAGTAGATAATTGATGTGATAATTTAATATAATAATTTACATAAAAATAAAAGTTTCTTTAATATTATTTTTAATTTAGTAAAACTCGTGTGGAACTTTAAAAATAAAAGTATACAGCTTGAGTGGGTTTAATGGTTAAGAACATGTGTTTCTTCTTAAGAGGTTACAAGTTCAAATCTAGAGGGGGGTAGGGTATATATACCTGTGTAGACTTTACCAGTCAAATCGGTCTCATACACCATTTTGGTGTGGCTTAGCCGTCACATTAAAAACAGATTATTATTATTATTATTTTGTTATGTCGTATTTTATTTCTCATTAATTAATTTATACTTTATAATCAATTGTTAATTAATATTTTATTTGTTATTAATATCAATTATTAATTAAAAAATAATTTATTATTAATTAATAATTTTGAGTTACCTAGTTATAATTAATTAATTATTAACAATTAAGTAATTGATTGTTATAATTTAATAAATTATTAATAATTAGTTTTAAAAAATTAAAGATAATTATTTATTATTTATTTATTACATTTAAAATTTATTAATTTAAAAAAGTGAAAAATGAAGTTCATTCCTTATATCAACCACTTTTTACATAAAAATGATTGTTACTAATTATAATAATTCTAAATTATTTTTAAACTCATCTCCAAAGCACACATCAAATTGGTATATGAGATTTCCTCCCCAACAATCCGACAGCATAATATGACTGAGTTAAATTTGAATACCACCACTAGCTTTATTTTTGTTACACCTGTTCGTTTTTAATTTACCTGATAAAACTACATTTGAACGGTCCATAATACATGTGGCGGGCAAAAACTTGCCACGTCCGATCATATATACATGACAGGCATCTTTCACTAGGGTTATTACTGATAAATAATCAACGAGAAATATTTTTTCGTTTAAAATCGACGGGAACCTAAACCTATAAATTGTTGCCTCCTCATCAGCTGTTGGACTCACAGAAATTGGGGATTTGATGATGGAATTTTGTCCGTAAAATAATTTCAACCATGTATTGTGATATTCGCAAGATATACGGATGAATTGTTTACTCAGGTTGATCATGGTCGCTTGACAAATTGAGTCTATTGTCGGCTTTGCAGGATCTTGGATATAGTCACCTGGGATCTATGAAATAAGCCTACGATATCATTATAGGATCATGAATGTGGATGGACAATCGGGGATACTTTTAGGCTTCTTTTAATAGTATCTTTATGCTGCAAAATGGTTTCTTCCATTATTCCCCAATAGTATAGCCAAGATTGGGCATCTTTATGCCATCCTCGATTGAGTCAATGGTGGTTATGACTTGATTTGGAAGCTATTTTAGGTAGCCTCTTGTCTTCCATGTTGTTTAACTTGTTATTATACATTAGGTATCTAGTCATAGCCATGCTCTCAATAGGAGAGAGGCTAGTTTCTACGAGGAGGATGGGATAGGGCGTATTTCCTTTCATTTTGAGATTATAGGTTATAAAATTCTTTTGTATTTTCTCTATCTTTCTCCAGGATTCACGAGAGATACTACAACCCCATATTTCACATCCATAAAGAATAACAGGTGTAACAAGAGTCTCAGAGAGGAGTTTATTCTTATCCCAACTCAAATTTCAGCTGATTTATAATTGCTTCCCTGCCCATAATAATCTTTCCATCCCCCAATAATCCTTTTCTCAATGTTATAATTCCAATTAAGCTTGTGGTGAATATCAATTCCAAGATATTTGTATGAATTCACTTTCTCCGAGTTGTTGTTGTCATATACAAAGGTATCATAAGGGAGCTTATTGGATTTAATAATCATAACCTTAGTCTTATCAGTATTAACAGTCATACCCATATTGGAGCAAAACTTCTTGAGGATTCTTAGTTGGTTTTCAAGATCAAGGGGACTCCTTGCCATAAGAACGATATCATCGGCATAAAGAAGAAGATTGATGACTATACTAGTAAGTGTAGGGCCGACACAACCTGTTTTTTCCAAACTTTCTTCTAATTTATCAATGTATATGCCAAAAAGGGTAGGGGGCAAGGGACAGCCTTGTTTGACTCCGATATTGCAGTTAATATCTTTTGACCAGCCCTTAATGTTTTTAAACTTATCAATAACATTCTCATACATCCTTATTGCAGTAGCCCTCAACTCGGGAGGCACTTTTATCTCTTCCAACCTATTCCAAAGGTTTTTTCTAGGAACCATGTCAAAAGATTTCCTAAAGTCAACAAAACAATAAAAAGAATTGGTTTTAGTATTGCGGAAATCCTCTGCAATGATCCTAAAGGTAACAAGATGGTCCACAGTTAAATGATATCTCCTAAACCTAGCCTGACCATTAGCTCTTTTACCATGATTTTCTAGCCAAATGCTAATCTTCTTTTCCAAAATGATACCATAAAGCTTGGCTAAAATCGGGCTAATCATAATGGTCCTATAATTAGAGGGAATGTTTTTATCCCCATTTTTAAAAATAGGAACAATGAGGATTTGCGTCCAGGGTTAAGGGAAGCCCTTCTTGAATGCTAGATTGAAGAGCTTGTGTATGTGATGGATAAGGATTGGCCCTCCAATTTTAAAAATTTCATCTTGGTAGCCTTCAATGTCCTTAGCTTTCCCATTTGTGAGCCGCTTAACCCCTAAATCTATGTCATCTAAATAAAAAACTTCTTCCTTTGTAGGGACAATAGGAATGGTGTCCATGGCATTAGGGAACTCGTAAAGACTTTTAAGGTAGGAATTTCAGCCCATTAAGGGAATCCTATTATTTTCTTTAGTATTGCATTTTAGAATTTTGCCCGAGAACTTCTTAGGATCCAAATTGTATAGTTGTGAAAGTTGCTCTTGCCTTTTATTGATATAGTATTTTTTTATTTTTTTTAATTAGGGCTTTGTACTTATTGATCTTCAAGTTTTAAGGTCTCATTAGAAGCATCCCTAATAGATTTCCTAGCAATTTTACATTCTTTATCATACCAAGGGTTGGTTGTTCTATTATTCTTTTTATGGGACACCTCGAAAGAGAACTTGTCAATGGAAGTGGAAAGGGTAGTTGTAAAATTATGATAGAGTTCTTCAATGTTGTCCTTATAAGTTAGGAGTTTTAATTTACTATTTAAATCTTTTAAGAAAATGTCAACTTTACTTTTGTCAAAGGGCAAATTCCTTTGATTATCATAATTCTCTTCAATGGTACTCCTATGCATGGAAAATTTTAGAGTTAGGGTTAAAGGTTTATGATCAGGCTCATGGTCATTTAAAAGGTCAAAATTTGTTATTTGGTTAGAAACAAGGATATCAGATATCATATAATCTACAACACTACTACCTAGCCCATGAATACAAGTCATTAGGTTGGAGTTTTGCCACTTCATTACTCCATTGTAAATTATTAGGTCTTGAGAGCTGTAGAGCTTGACCAACTCAGTACCAAACAAATTCTCAATTAATTCTTGAGAGCTTCTTTTGTAGCTATTAGATAAAACACATTATATAAATGCAAATTAATACTTTAATTTATACATTAATAAATCATTAAAGTATATACATTAATACATTATAATTATATATTAGTGTAAAGCAATAATTAATTAACACATTAATGGCCTACAAGACATGTTGTTGGGTGAACTAGCAACAATCATTTTATAAAGGTGAAAAATGGTGCCCATTTGCCTATATCAACCACTTTTATAAAATGGTTGTATTTTAAATTTTAAATTTTTTTTTTGGAAACTTTAATATATGAATGTTTTATTAATGTATTTATTAATAGTATTTTTAATGTATGGATGGATGTTTTATTAATCTATTAAATTAATAATATTTTAATACTTTATTAAGGTTTTTCATAATTTATAAATGTATTTATTATTTAATTAATTTTTTAATGATTAATGTATTATTATTATTATTAATGTATTTTTTCATTAATATAATAATGTAATAGTTTAATATTTGTTTTTATGTAATAATTTTTTTTTGCTTTGTCAATTTACTAATGTTTTAATTTATTTTTACTTTAACTATCTTTTTAATGTATAATGTAGTAATGTATAAATTAATTACTACAATATATTAATACGATATTTATTAATTAATATGTTACATTATGCATAAATGTATTGATAGTTACTTTATAAAATGTTTCTTTGTCCCACAAACAAAGAGGTCTCATACACCAATTTGGTGTGACTTGACTCTAACCTTAAAATAGATTATTAATATATTATTATTAACATATTAATGTATTTTTATATTACCATTAGTAATAAAATAATGTATTTTTCTATTATTATATTAATTAATTGATTATTTCTATATTTATTAATTAATACTTTTTTACATTTGTACATTTATGTAATATTATATGAATGATCAAATATTTATATATTATTAATGTATTATTACTTGATTACTATATTTAACAATCTCTTTATACTTTATTAATATATTAAAAAAATTACTTGATTAATGAATTAATATGTTACATTATTATTTTGTTTTTTTAATGTCTTTAGTTTAGTTTCCAACCCTCTTCCCATCTTAAATTCTTTCGAATCTCACAAAATTTTCGTTTCTTTTCCCTAAATTCAAATCAACACAAACAAACTTTAATGGATAATGACAATAATGATAAAGTATGAAAACAATGCAACAATTTTCTCTTTATTGAAAAAATTTCCCCGAATTCTCAATCCCTGTGCCCGATTCATGTTAAGTCAATAGACTCATTTATCAAATAGTGTTGTACACATAAATTGATACCAATGAACCAAACCAAATTTCCATAAAACTATTCAAAAAATATCCACCTATTTTTTGGTCTCTATGCCCCTAACACAATCAAATCAATGAGGTGAATATGACCATTTTTCTTTCTCTATAATTGCAACACAAATTTTCAGCCCTATTGCTATCTTGAATTTATTTTTTCCTCTCATAAAATTTGAAATGACATTGGACCTTGACATATAAGGACAACATTTCCCTTTGTTCTCCATAAAGTCAAGTCAATACAAACAAACTTTAATATATGTTGACAACAATCACAGAATATGAAAACAATGTGAGAATTTTCTCTTTATTGAATAAATTTCCGTGAATTCTCAGTCCCTATGCCCCATTCATGTTAAGTCAATAGACTCATTTATGAAATAGAGTTGTACACATAAATTTCTACCAATGAACCAAGTGTAACAGCCTCCCCGTTACGACAACCACGCTGATAACAGGTGCAAATTTTTTTTTTAAAGGTGTGTGCGCACGTGAAAAAAAAGAACAAACATACTTGACTCTAGTTTGCCACCCGACGACTAACAAGACGCAACCATGATGATCACAACAAGACGACAAAAGGCACACAACAGGTGACTGCAAGATTTAAACGACACATGGTGTTATGTACTGTATGAACACAGATGGAAGAATCGATAGTAGTAGAGTTTACTATTTCTGCACAGGAAAGCAGGGCGTTTAATCTTAGTCCTTTGCTCCGGAGAGAGAGAAGGTCAGATAGGCTCCTAGCTGACTGCTCAGGCAGAAACTAGTAATCTCCGTCAGGAGTGTCTCAAGAGTGGAAACCCTGCCTTTAAAGGGCCCGAGACTCTTGATACGGAACAGGATTCTTCACACAAAGAAAATAGCACACACAGACTTATATACACGGCTACAAGGAGGTGTCTTCATCCCGCCCAACAATCTGACCAAGCAAAAAAAAATGATTACGACCTCGTACAACAAAAATTGTATGAACAACGTGTCCTCTAGGAAGGCGCAAGTAAGAAGGTCTCCGGCAACGACCAACCACTAGAGACTCAAGGACATCAATCATAGACCAATTACTCCATTTGTTTTCCCTTAAGCGACGAGTGACCCACCCAGTCTTAACAATGTACGTTCATTAACTGCAAATCCCTGTTTACTGAATCAAAATGAAATTACCATAATCATCACCGTAACCTAACCATATCATCGCCTTCTATATCACATTATCGGTGCAATTATATAATGATGACTTTACCCTTTTTGATATTAATAACAACAAAACTACCTGAAGCCTAACCATAAATAACCATGTATTTACCTTGATAAATAGAATAGCATTGTAATTTAAACTAAGATTGGCTTTCCATTACAGCATTGTAATAATTAAAAATCAATTTTTAACATAATAATTTAACTTCAAGGAATACCTATTGTAAATCAGATTGTAGAGTATTTAATAGCATGGTAGTTCGAGAAGATAAGGATTCTCATTACAAATATGGAAATAAAATATTCGATGTTTTACCATGATAAATTAAAATCAAATGGAATACCTTTTTAAATCGGATTGTAAAGAAATTCAAGCATTGTAAATTGAACACAACAAAAACGGGCTTAATTATCAATAATTACCAACTAACCAAACTGAAAAGAAGAAGGTAAGCCCGACCAGATTATAATTGTTGTCTTTAAGGTGTGCCTTCTAAATCGGCCCTGACAAGAATTTTGTGAAGCAACCAGCTGTCCATTAAACACTCATGGAGTAATTGCGTGGAGTAAAATCTAAAGGTAAGCGCTATCCATTAACCTTAAATCGTTGAGCGCTAAGATACTTGGCAAAAACAAAAACTATCATAACATTTAATTTATTAGCGGGGATGAAAATAAAAGAAATCATATAAGAAAATTTGACCCAGGGAGAGACGCCAACAGAATTACTTCCAGAAAAACCGCCGGCATGCTCTCAGTGCTGTCAATACCAGTTAAATTCTGCCAGCATTACTAAATTAAATTTATTGGGAAATTTTTTGAACAACTGGTATCGCTACCCGTTTACAGCCATAGTGGTGGCCTGAGTTAAAGGGAGAAATCGTGGGTGCCTTCTTCCGCAACCCTGTCACCGGTTCAGCATGCATGTGGGCGTTACAGCAGGGAGATGCAGCACGGGTTGAGGCAAAAGGTAAGGCTCACATGCAAACACTGGCTAACACTGACAGCTAAGGTCGTGGGCATTAATTAAAGGATGAATACTCATAACAAACGTCGAGCCGAATGACCAG
>JASDQU010221187.1:0-15590 GCA_032191745.1 Picea mariana
GAATAGCATATCTAGAGCTACAAACAGTACCAAGTACTCCGCAGGATGTGTGATACCAAAGAGAATCCACTACCCAGAGTGTAGTTGAGAGGATCAGAGCATTATCTTTGGAATGTAAACAACTTAGCAGTATAAGTGCGTAGACTTACAAGCGACTTACTGAGGAACTTGAACTGAAGACACTGGATTCATAGCTCTAGGAGGAAAAGCAACGAACGATGACAGTATAGGCGCAATTGAAGGTCCTATCAGTAGTTGAAAGAATGAAAAGATCCCAGGAACAGTTCACTGCTCAGCAATAGGTCCATACCATACAGAGAAAATTCATGGAAGTGACTCAGAGGCTCCAACCAGTCAAGGACAAAGCTTGCCAACTGTTTGAGGAGTTTGAAGGCCGAGGAGAAGAGCTGGAACAAGTATTCACTTCACTAGAAAAATGCTTAGAGAGACCTGTCAATGAGGTAGTTATTCAAAATTTTGTTGAGCAGGAGGCCTTGGCAAAGTAGCGGGTCAAAGAAGCTTGAGCGAGGATCGAGGCTTTTGAGGCAGAGCTACCCGGATCAGAGTGACTCGAGATGAGTCACAGGTGAGTTTTGGGGGCCTGTTGGCCCTTGACCAAGTTTTGGAGATCCTTGTTAAGGTTTTACCTATTTTGGGACTTCGACAGACTGTCAAAGGTGTTGCGCAAGTCGAAGCAAAGATCAAGAGATATCAGCCCCTTGTTTACGGATTTTTGGGTTTGGGGATTATGTAATGGATATGGGGATGTCGGCCCATGGGTTTACCCATGCTTAGGCCTCTTTTGTAATGTATAAATAGATACCTAGGTGACGTAAGAAAAGTGTGCCATGCTAAGTGCTAATACACTAGACACTACAACTATGTGTTTGATGTTATGCTAAGTGCAAGTGATATCTGTAAATGATTTGTGCATATTGTGTGAGGTTTGGAAGGCTAAGTGAAAGTGACTGTAAGAGACTGTGTAAAGGCTTTGTGCTGTAACCTATCTCAGGGAAGGAGGATCTGGCAGAGTGCACACAGATCTCCTGCCCTATGCGGAGTAGGATCTTGTGGCTCTGTGCATGTAGATGATTGACAGAAGACAATAAAGAGAGGAATAGTTGGTGTACGTAGCCCCAGGCTGGGGGTGAACCACGTATATAATCTGTTATGGTTTCTTTGTGCATTATGGTTGTTTTATTGTTCATATATGCTTAGTGTAGGCATGTATGTTTAGACGTATCTGATATGATAGCTTAGTGCTTGGTGATGTAAATAAGTACTACATATGATCTATTTTGATGTGATTAGTACTTGAATGTGTTGAATCTTGTTGAATACTACATTGCACTGTAATTAGGGTTTATTTTCACTTTAGACAAAGGCTAAGTACTAATGAATGACAACTGTTAAGTGCTATGTTAAGGTGTTGTAATCACATATCTGTGTCCCAGCTAGGTTTCATACATATGAGTCTTGCAACCACCCCTACCTCTACCTTGGGTAAGACTTCATCTGCTTCGCAGGTGTTGTCGAAAGGGCCGGTAGTTAGGGTTTCATTGGTGCGATGTTGAAGCGTTGAACCCTGGGTCTACCCCTATGCCTACAATGACCAAGAAATAAATTTTGATACCTAGGAGCAAGTGACCTTCTTTGTGATGTAGTCCATCTAGATTCATGATCTACTCTTCTATAGTTTTCTTCATACTGATTAAAGATTATTTGATTCCTGAAGGTAGGAGGTCTTCATGGATATTTATCTCTTTTGTTATCATTCCTTCTTTCTGGTATCCTGGTCCACTTCTCATCAATTTTTTGTGTAGCTCTTTCTTCAACCTTCTTGTTGGTATTTGCATCTTCTTTGTATGAAGTTTCACCCATGCATCTAATATGTGTTAAGTCTTTTGGCACTTGAGAGTTTCTTACGTTGTTCCTCAATGAGACAACTTCTTGTTCAAGTTTCTCACAATCTTCTTCTTTCTTCATCATCTAGACATTCTTTAATTCTCCTATTCTTCTTGCTTCTTCGAGTAGAGTTTTCAAGGAAATGGTTTCTTCTCTTTGTTTCTCAAAGTCTTTTAATTGTTTCTTCAATCTTACAACTGTATTTTGACAACTACCCAATTCACTTCTAGTTTTCTACTCATGTCTTTGAGCTTGCTATTTTCAATCTCAACATGCTTCAATTTTTTAAGATTCTCATCTTCTTGTTGAATCATTTCTGTTTCATTATTTTCTTCTTCTTCATCTGCTTCTTCCCTTGCATAAAGGTCTTGTAGTTTTTCCCAAATCTCTTTGCTGATACACATGATCCCACCTTGGATTTCACTGAATCTGTCAATCCATCTAGGATGGTATCTATTGCCAATTTGTTGTTCCTTTTTTCTTACTTCTGATTTGCAGTCTTTGGTTTCTTCAAAGAATTGTATACTGAAGCAATTGAGAACCAAACATATGCCCCAATAACTTTCAAGTAACTTTCCATTCTATTACTCCAGTATTGAAAATTTATTCCATCAAATGGTGGAATTCCATTTGGAATGTTGTCTTCCATTTTNGTATCAAGTATAATTAAAAAATAAATCAACTTATACTTAAACCATTCAATTATATCCAATGAGAAATAAACAATAGTATAAGAGTTACACCAATACACCACAATACTCCATGCACAATATATGAGAAATAATCAATAGTTATTGTTCAAAGGAAGTAATGAATTCCAAAGGTAGCTACAACTTCCAAATATAAAGGGAGGGATAAACCTCCAAGAAGAAGATACAATCCTCCAATATCAAGAGAGGGTTGACCTCTCCATCCTTTCCCCTTCCTTCCACCCAAGAATATATGAGAGATAATAAAACTTTACATTAAATCATCGCCATCAACCAACCATCACATAGAACCTGATAATGCTTCCTGAGACTTCTTCAACTTCTGCAATTATTCAATTCTTGGAATACTTTGATCCTATAGACAATATTACTCAATGTATTCTCTAAAACTCCTCTAAGTTTCACTCCTTGAGTCCTCCCCAAAAATAATTTATAGAGAGAATGGTAGACCTTATTCAATTCTGGTTTATTGAGGAGAGAGAACTTGTACAGAATGCCCTGCTCTCGATATTTAACATCATATTCTGAAACTTTCACACAAGAAACTACAGACCATACTCTTTCCAATGAAATTTATCTCACTTCATTTAGATTCTCTATGAATAAGTTATGACTGTTTTACCCAAAACACCTGTTTATGACTAGATTCAGGACTAGTCAAAAACCCTATCTTCCACAGAGTGTATCTCCAAAAGTATAGCAAATTAAGAGCCGGATTTTTTATCACCGGTACCTAGATATGGCTTCTTAATACCATATCAATTTCATCATCTGAATCGTTCTATAAAAAATGTTATAGAGAAAATGGTAAGATGACCTGTAAATAACATAGCTTAGAACACATCACCAAGAGACTTCATCCTCCCTTGAATTTTGGCCTTTTTTTACTTCAGATCTCCTCTGAAATTTGACTTCAAACTTATGTAAAATGAATGTATAATGATATGTATTTATACCCTTTATGTCACTTCCTTTTAACATTAGGGCCGACCTGACACTTTCTTATTTTGTAATTCTTTTCTTTAATTATCTTCAGGGACGACGTGTACTTCCTTCTTCAATTCGCTTTGTCATCTTCAAAAATTCATTTCTCCTCAACCATGAGGATCCATGTGATTTTCCACCTACCACCGGAAACAACATGATGCATAATATCCATCCATGGGTGTTGTGTTTGCATGTGCATTGTCCTTCATGTCCAAATACCTTCATCAATCTTACAGTCCAAAACCAATGACTAGGTTTGACATCAATGACAAAAACAAATCTTCCAACAAGGCCAGTCAAGCAAAGACCCTACAGAATGAATCCCAAATATAAGAAAAAATTCAAGATTGAATTAGACAGAATGTTGGAAGCAGAAATCATAGAACCTGTTGAAAAGTCAGAATGGATTATCCCTATGGTGGTCCAAGATAATAAGTCAGGAGAGATCAGAATCTGTGTAGATTTAAGGAAGTTGAATGATGCATGCTTACATGATCCATTCCCTACACCATTTATTGATGAAGTGTTAGATAATGTGGGAGGACAGGAAGTTTACTCCTTCATAGATGGATTTTCAGGTTATCACCAGATCAGGATTGCTAAGGAAGATCGCCATAAGACCACCTTTTCAACTGAATGGGGTTCTTTCCAGTACACAGTGATGCCTTTTGGATTGAAGAATGCACCAACCATGTTTTCTAGGGTGGTGGTTGAAGCATTCAAGGAATGTTTATATAAAGTTTTGGAAGCATATTTTGATGATTGGCTTGTTTTTAGATTATTGAAAATCACATTGAATGCTTAAGACTAATGTTGGATAAGTGCAGGCAATGTCAGATTTCCCTGAACCTGAAGAAGTGTATCTTCTTCTCTCCCTTTGGAGTGTTTCTAGGCCATATTGTGTGTAAGCAGGGGTTGCTGGTAGATCCTTCCAAGATTTCCATCATTGTTGATCTACCCCCTCCTACTTCGGTTAGATAGTTGTGCACTGCACTGGGACATACTGGATATTATAGGAAGTTCATCAAGGGCTATGCACATAAAACAACACCTATGGAGAAGTTGTTAAAGAAATATTTTCAGTTCCAATGGTCAGAGGAATGTCAGCAGAGCTTCAACACACTGAAATAGAAAATGGTCACTGCGTCCATTCTGGTTTTTCTAGATTGGAGTAAGGAATTCCATGTGCATGTCGATGCTTCATCTATTGAATTAGGAGCAGTGTTAGCACAACCAGGAGAAGGAGATATTGACCACCCGTTATCCTTTTCAAGAAGGAAGCTCTCTATAGCTGAGATAAATTACACTACCACTAAAAGAGAAGGTTTAACCATGGTGTACACGCTGTAGAAGTTTCAACACTACTTGTTGGGAGGACATTTTAATATGTTCACTGAGCACTTTGTGATGAAGTACCTAGTCAACTAGCCAATGTTGGGGGGAACAATATGCAAATGGCTACTGATATTCCAGGAATATGATTTTGATATTGTGGTCAAGCCAGAGAAAATGAACAAGGGACCTAGCCACTTGTCTAGGTTAGAACATGGAGAGGAACCTACCAGTTTGGAGGATACACTACCAGATGTGCAATTGTTGTCCATCAGAAAGGTTGACGATCACCTCGTCGAGATAGTCCAGTTCCTATCAACAGGAATGGCATCCTGTGAATATAAATTCATTCAGAAGAAAAATATGGTAGTTAGTGCTGTAGATTTTTCACTTATAGTTGGACAACTATATAATATGGGACCTGGTGAGATCTTATGGAGATTTGTTATGGAGGCAGAAATACCATTCATTTTGGAAGAAGCACATAAGGGCATCGCAAGAGGACACTATGAAGGAAAATAACCAGCACAGAAGGTTCTCATAGTTGGCCTCTAGTGGCCCACTTTACACATAGATGCTAAGGAATACTACAGGGCCTGCGATGTATGTCAAAGAGTTGGGAAACCTTCCAGAAGAGATGAGATGCCTTTAGCACCTCAACTAACTTTAAATGCATTTGAGAAATGGGCAATTGATTTTGTGGGACCCATTAACCCACCAAGAAAGCACACAGGAGTGAGATACATCATCACTGTGACAAAGTATTTGACGAGATGGGCCGAAGCAAGAGAAGTTAGGGACTGTAGTGTAGCTATAGCTGCACAATTCATATTTGATGATATCATAACCCGATTTGGATGCTCAAAGATCCTTATGAGTGATCAAGGTATGCATTTTATCAGTAAGACTATTGAAGCCTTGACTTAGGAATTTGAGTTTTTTCATCAAAAGAGTACACCTTACCACCCACAAGCGAATGGAACAATCAAATATTTCAATAAGATCTTGGAGACAACACTAATGAATATTTGTAGTGTGAACAGGGATGATTGGGATTTGAGAGTACCAGCAGTGTTATGAGCATACATAACTACTTGTAATAAGCTGACAATGCAGACCCCCTTCAAGCTAGTTTATGGTGTGGAATCAGTGGTACCTATGGAATATCTAGTTCCTATCTTGAGAATTGTAGCATTTACAGGTATGGACAACACAGGCACTGTGCAAGACAGTCTTGCACAGTGGGTAGAACTAGAGGAAGACAGGTTCATTGTAGGATTCCATCAGCTGGTACTGAAGGACCGAGAAAATGCCTACATTACAGACACATCAAGAAGAAATCATTTAAGTAAGGAGACATGGTATTGGTATATGAAAGAAAGTTCATAAAGCATCCAGGGAATTTCATGACACATTGGCTTGGGCCATATGAGGTTGCCTATGTTACAGAAGGAGGAGTTGCATAGTTGATGACCTTAAATGGAGAATGGAAGGAAGGTTTGGTAAATGGGAGCCAGTTAAAATTATACTATGACAACCAGTTGCCTCATGGCTCTCAGTAAAAGAAGAAGAAGAAGGGTCTAGGTACAAGGTGCAGTTGAAACTGGGTACCAGACACAGAAAAGATAGTCTACATAAGAATGGGAGGAACAGAGCAAAGAGAATAGGCTTCTCCGCACAGTCTAAATTCGAAGTGAAACAGAAGGTTCAGAACTACAATGCCTCGGGAAGAGTCACATGTGAGTGTTGGGGGCTTTTTGGCCCTTGGTTATGGAAGAAAGAGAATATTAAGGAAGAAAGGTGAAGTATGAGCTACATGAAAGAAACATTGATTAAGATTGGGTCAAATTGGTCAAAGATGTGCAAAAGAAGGAGCGAATTAAGGGAAAGTGAGTCGTTTAATGAGAAGACCGAGGAAGACATATCATCAAGGAAGATGGATCATGGACAACTCAGCAAGCAGAAAAATCCACCAACGGATGCTTAGGAGCACCTCATGGGAAAGAAGGAAAGACAAGTTAGCAAAGCTCTGAAAACGTGGGTCAAGTTAACCTAGGGTTTTAGACACGTAAGGTTTTGGATCTAGGGTTTTGATACCTAGACGTTGTCATGAAATGTATAAATAAGGACCTAGATGGGAGAAGATGGGTTCATCACTCGTTGATGGTTCTGAGTTCATCATTGTGGGTTAAGGGACTGATTATTATTGATCGCATGAGAGAAATCATTGTATTGTGAGAATAATGTTGTATTGTAAGATCTTCAGCTGGGTGTGAATATCAACCTTGCAACTGGCTGCACAAGGAGTGGAGAGAAGAAGGGAAAGAGAGAGAGATCTGCAAGCTAAGTGCGCAGTTAGAACTGTATGTTTTCATATAATATATTAAGAAACACAGTTATGTGGGCGTAGCCCTAGGGAGAGGGTGAACCACGTATATATTTCTGTTATGTGTGATTGATGTTGAGTTATTTGCCTTCGGTTCTTATATTATTGCATTATTGTGCTAGATATGAGATATAACTGTGCGAAGTAGACTTAAGTTGGTAAAAGAATAACTAGCTCTATGTGTGTTGTTTTGGATCCACTCTGCATTTCCTCTGGTTGTAGACACCTGTGTCCTACAACCCCCTATTGCTACTTTGGGTGATATTTTATCTGCTCCACAGGTGTTGCTGAAAGGGCCAATAGATAGGGCTTGTTGGTGTGTTGTTAGAGTTGAACCCTGGGTCTGCCCTAGCCAACAATGGTTAGAGGAGCAATGGTGTTACTGAAGGGAGTTCAGTTTGGAACTCTTTATAATATGGAAGGAAGCACTATTAGTGATGGGTGTAATAGTTCCATTGTTCCTGATATTTGAGTTGAAGAAGAAAGAACTTCTATAGTATCTAGAGAAAAGGTTATGTTGTGGCATCAAAGACTAGGGAATATCAGAGAGAAGGGTCTGTGACTACTACACGGTAAAGGTATGGTTGAAGGTATGTCTAATTTATCTCTGGATTTTGATTTTTGTGAACATTGTCTATATGGGAAGCATAATCGGGCAAGATTCCCCTCTGGTGAAACAAGGGAAAAATGAATTTTAGAACTAGTTCACAGTGATGTTTTAGGACCTGTGTCAATCCCATCATTGGGAAAATTTGTGTATTATGTCTCATTTATAGATGAATTCTTGACGAATACTTGGATATATTTCCTCGGGAAGAAATATGGAGTCTTTGACAAGTTTAAAGAGTTTCATGATCTTGTTGAGAATGAAACAAAGAAAAGAATTAAGGTGTTGAGGACATAAAATGGCTGAGAGTTCTACAGGAATGAATTTGAATAATTCTGTAATAAGTGCGATATAGAAAGGTAGAATACTACTCCATATACACCTCAACAGAATGGAGTTGTAGAAAGGATGAATAGGACGTTGATGGAGAAAGAAATATGCATGCTCAGTGGTGTAGAGTTAGGGAAAGAATTCTAGGTCAAGGCAGTGGGTACTGCATGTTACCTCGTCAACAAATCACCCTCATCAGCTTTGGATGACAAGACTCCACAAGAGGTATGGATTGTTAAGAAAACTTCTCTCACACATGTCAAGGTATTTGGTTGTGTATGTTCATGTTCCAAATGAAAACAAGAGTAAGCTAGATAAGAACGATGAAAAGTGTATCTTTATTGGATATAAAGATGGTCTCAAAGGTTATAAGCTTTGGAACCTAGAAACAAAGAAGGTAGTGTATATCTGAGATGTGGTATTTAGAGAAATGAAGGATGTTGTTAAATAGGAAGCCCTACCAAGTAAGTAAGAACCAGAGAAAATAGAGTTTTATTTAAAGGATGATGAATCAGACTCTACAGAAGAACAGGAATCAGAAGGAGAAGATCCTCATACTCCAGTATTGAGGAGTTGGGTTCGAGAAAGAAGGCTACTGTAAAGGTATACTCCATCTAATTTCCGTTCAAATTTTTCTTTGTCTATTACTGATGATGATCCTAGAACTATTAGGGAGGCAGTGGATTCAGAGGATGGAAATCTATGGGAAAAGGCCATGGATGAAGAAATGGCATCCTTGGATAAGAATGAGGCTTGGGATCTAGTGGAGTTTCCGACTGGAAGAAAGCCAATTGGAAGCAAATGGGTATTTAAAAATAAGTTGAATGCAAAAGGAAAAGTGGAGAAATACAAAGCTCGGTTAGTAGCAAAGGGTTATTCCTAGGTTGAGGAAATTGATTTTGGTGAGATTGTTTCTCATGTTGCCATGTTAACTTCTATAAGATTTTTGTTATCTGCTGTTGCTGCATTTGATTTTGAATTAGAACAAACGGATGTGAAGATGACATTCCTACAAGGGGATCTGGAAGAAGAAATCTATATGAAGAAACCAAAAGGTTTTGTTGTGAAGGGAAATAAGGAGTTGGTATGCAAGATGAAAAAGTCCATGTATGATTTAAAACAATCACCAAGGATGTGGTATAAAAAATTTGATACTTATATGATGGGACTTGGCTTCACAAGAAGCAAAGAGGATCATTGTGTGTATTTTAAATTAATTGGTGATAATTTGATTTATTTGGTCTTGTAAGTGGATGACATGTTGTTGATAGGAAACAACAAGGAGATTATCCAGGATGTGAAAACTCAGTTTTCCTCTGAATTTGACATGAAGGATATTGATGCTTCAAATTTCATTTTGGGAATGGAAATTAAAAGAGATTAGAAAAAGAGGAAAATCTAGTTAAATCAGAGAAAATATGTTGAGACAATATTGCAAAGGTTTAATATGAAGGAATGTAAACTTGTAAAGGTCCCTATTCCTATTGGTGTAAAGTTATTTGTGGATCGGTGTCCCAAGACATAGGAAGAGGAGGAGGACATGTCTCGTGTTCCATATGCAAGTGCAGTTGGTATTTTGATGTATGAAATGGTCTGCAATAGATCGAACATTGCACATGCAGTGGGAGTTTTGAGAAGGTATATGTCAAAACCAGGGAAGGAGCATTGAAGAGCAGTAAAAAGGGTTTTCAGGTATTTGCGTGGCACTGCTAGCTATGGATTGTGCTACCAAGGAAGACCAGGATTGGATAGAGTGTTGGATATACATGGATTAGTGGATTCATACTGGGTTGGAGATCTGGATCGTAGTAAACGTATCACATTTTTTCCTCATTTTCTATGTTGCCTCAATTTTCATGACCATTGTTGGGCGGTTTTTAGGCACATGGTTTTTTGCCGATGGTTTTCTATTTTTGGTTAAGGAATTAAGGTTGTTGAATAATCCAGGTCACTGGGTTAGGGTTTTGTATGTCGTTGTCTCCTATATGTATAATGTATTGTAAACAATGTATTACTATGAATGAATATAGAATATGTTGGTTTTCCCAGATTGCGTTTCTAGGGGAAAAATCTCTGTGTAATGTTTGTATTTTCTGTTGTATATTTTATGTTCTTTTACTAAAAATTTGTTTGCAGTAAATATTTTACAAGGTTAAAATATACATTCTTCAACCCAAACAACACCCCACAATATCATACTGAAAATGGTTTGAAATGAAAATTTCTCAATATGAAATATTTCGAATAATTTAAAAAACTAAATAAAAAAATCATTTAAAGTTTTCTTTGATAATTTTAAAAAATGAATTAATGAATTTGACACAGAGAGGATTTGATCATGAAGGATTTTTATTCAAATAAATATTGGATAGGTAGAGAAGGAATTGAATCTAGATATCTAGGCCATAGGAAGAGAGATAACAACCATACAACAGAAGGATCATCCACTTAGAACAATACAGGTATTCTAGTACAATCGTGCAATTAGCACGAGTTTCAGCTTTACAATCATGTAGATAGTGTGGATA
This sequence comes from Picea mariana, assembly GCA_032191745.1. Lineage (NCBI taxonomy): Eukaryota > Viridiplantae > Streptophyta > Pinopsida > Pinales > Pinaceae > Picea > Picea mariana. The sequence continues at coordinate 10,786 of JASDQU010221187.1, forward strand.
TCATTGTAATAGTCATGATGTTGTCATATGGGATCATACAACATGTTTAGAATCATATCAATCCATCATTTTTTTTATGTACTTTATCTCTTTTCTATTTGGGAAATTTTACCACTAAGGGTTTCCTTGTAAGCTTTGAAGTTATTTGAATGACAAGCTTACTTTATGTGTAGAATATCCATGTGTCTTGTGCATGAGATTTTGGTTTCCAGATTTTATTTCATTATCTTTATTTGATTTGAATATTCCAATAGTGTATTTTTGTTTTGTGAGATGTTAATATGATTTGCAGTAAGGAAATCACTAGATAATAAGATACCTAAGTTCTATAGTAAGGGAATTTCCACATGGTATCAGATTGCATGCTATGAGAGGAAGCCAAATATCAAGTCGATACCAATTGATAGCAGATATATCATATCTGTAAAATATATTAGAAGATCCATACAAAGAAAAAATAAATCAATGGACATATTTTAGGGAAATAGTCATACTGTAGTCAAGTCGGTCTTTGAGGACAATGCAAGTATTTTTTATATAGGCATGTAGATAGCATATGTATTCAGTTACAGGTCACATGGATTAACAAAGGTATAATCATAATAGTTTCACTATTAGCATAGATAGCACGAGCATAGGTTGTGTAGGTCAGTACATCACATTTTTCAGTAGCAAGTTATTTCTAGGAAAGTTTATCAGGTCTAAGGCATGGGCTCAACACCTTTGAGAGTTAAATACATATTGTATGGATCATCCAAATTTGTATCTTGGAAAGTGAGAGTGACTTTGTGATCAGAATCTGGACCAGGGGTCAAATTTTACCTCAAAAATCAAAGTTCTCGGAATTGCCCAAAAACAAATGGGTTTGTATCCCTCGTCGTCACGAATCCAACGCAATTCGTTTCGTCTCAAACGGACGTCGGGAGCGAAAGTTATCGCGATCTGTTCGCCGATCTAAACAGGTAAAAAAAATGCTGACTGGGTAGGCCGTACTGCCACGTGGCAGAGGCCGTACTACTGACTGGACATCCGTACGGTGACTTGGCATTGATGAAGTGGCAAATTTATGTTGGACGGTGATCGACGAATTATGGGACGACACGTGTCAGATTCTGGGCAAATATTATGAGGACACGTGGCCCAATCGAAAAGCACCACGTGTCCCCTCATTTTGGTTTATGGTTGGTTTAATAAAAATTATGGAGGCCGCGGGGTTTGACCCCCGGACCTCCCTCTTCATTCAAAGCTTTAGCCACTGCCAACTTATCAACGCGCCAATTAATGTTTCTTGTTATGGATACATATTTAAAATTATTTCAAGTTGAAACAATTACATTTGGGCGCGGGGGTCGGGCTGGGGCATAGCCCCAGCCCGCGATTTCGGTGAGTATTCACATGACCACGTTTATATAAACGCGCGCGGGGAATTTGTTATATGGTTTAACCCGGTTCCATTTACAATTAACACATAGCAATACCGGTTGACAAATGGCGCGCGCAGAATTTTAAGTTGTAGCCCCGGTTCTATTTCATTACATATGACCAACATTTAAATGTTGCGCGCGCATTGTATTTGGTTTAACATTTCATACCACCATTTTATTAACCGTGGAATGTGACCAATACATTGTTAACCGCGCGGGATTGGGTTATTACATGCCCACGGTTTTATATGATATATGTGACCGGTTGGAAATCGCGCGGTGTATGCCAATTAAACCAAACGGTATATGTTATATAACATTTTACATGTAACCATGGTTTTAAAATTACACATACCGTGTATTACATTGCGCGTGGATTTGGTTTACAAATGGTTGGCACGCGTTTTTGGAGCGGGAGTCCGCCTTCTTTGGCACTTATGCTATTCTTAGCTAAACTAACTCCAGCTCTTCCAATTTTAGTGGAGTTTTGTTGAGAAAAAGGGGGGAAGTTAGTTTTTGCCATAACTTTGGCTACAGGAGACCATTCTGGACGAATTTTGGGTCGATTTTGGGTCTCTTCGACCTTCTGGAGCCATTGGAGCAGGTTTCAGAGCCATTGGAGGCCATTTTCAGGTGTTTTTGCTTCAGGGAATCTTTCAGGGCCACTAGGGCCATTTCAGTGTCGGAGTTGTTTGGAGGCTATGCTCAGCCATTTTTGGTGATTCAAAAGCCATGTTCAGCTATTTTCGACATTTTGAATCTGATGGCAGAGGTTTCAGAACCATTTGAGGCCATATTCACATCCAAATTCTCCATTGAAGATTAAAGGGCCACCAGGGCCATTTTGGGGAAAGTACTGTTAAGGTACTATTTCACTGTTTGATATTTGGGAAAAAGCATGTTCAGCTAATTCGTATTTCCTGAGTCTGTATTTACAGTCAGTTCTGTCCTTTGAGGCATTCATTTTCTTGTATTAGCATTTTGGAGCATTTTAATACAAGAGGACAAGCCCATTTTGGGAGGCTTGGTCCAGCAGATGTAGCATGAAGTGGGTGAACTGCTTTATCATTTTGGTTGCTGTGTATTGGATGTGTTATTTGCTGCATTATATACTGCTGTGTATTAATTTATAACACATATTTACTCATGTCAAAGAACCTTTCCTCACACATGAACTTTGCAAAGAAAAACCAAGAACTTAATACATAAACCTATTGCACATTTTAACACATGAAGCAAGGTCCTGTTAAGGTTTAATTTAATGAGGAAAATGGATACCTTTCACCCTTAAACAAGTACATTCCATTTTCAGATCACTTTGGAATTGGAGTATGACCTTTGGGAGTTAGTGGAAAAAGTAGTTCTTCCACCAACAAATCCTAAATATTTGGTAGTTCACTAGCAGAAGGAGATCAAAGTTGAGTGAGTACTCTTGGATTTAGTGAAGGATCATATAACTCATCACTTATCCAAGAAAAATACGATGAAAGAGGTGTTTGATTCCTTGGTAGTTTTATTCCAGAGAACTAACATGAATAGAAAGATGGTATTAAGGAATAAACTCAAATTGTTGAAGATGTCTATATATAAAAATGTTACTAGTTATTTCACGAGAATCACTCAATTATGTAATCATCTTACAACCATAAGGGAGAAAAAAAAAAGACATATAGATTTTGAATATGGCATTGAATGGTATTCCCAAGTCATGTGAACCATTTTTCAATGGAGTCTTCGCTCGGGAAAATATCCTAGATTGGCAGAGGCTTTGGGATGATTTCATCTAGGAATATACTCGAGAGGAGTCTAATGGAAAAAAGCATGGAATTAGTGAGGAGAACCTGTCTCTTGTTAGGAATACAAAGATTGCAAAAGGAAATATTTATAGCAAGAAGGGTAACATTGATACATGATCATTGCAGCCATGGAAGAAGATGGACTTGAGTAAAATCAAGTCCTTCTCATGTCATAAGAATGGACATTATTCATCTCAATGTCTAGAGAAGAATAAAGGTAATGAAAATATGCATATAGCAACATTAGAAGAGACATAACTTGATGAGTTTGCAGTGAAGTTTGTCAAGGATTACTCATTGGTTTCTTTCCTTTCTACCAACACAACTACTAGGAGTGCATGGTTCTTGTACAATGATGAATCTCGTCATATGACAGTAGCATGGGACCCATTTAACACTTTGACAGAGAGGGAATCAAATGTTCATGTGCATCTTGGTGATGATTCCAAGTATGTAGTGAAGGGAGAGGAAAAAATTACATTCCATATTGAGTTAGGAGGTTCATTGGATGCCCATGATGTGCTTTACGTACTAGGTTTGAAGAATAATTTGCTCTCAGTCTCATCTATGGAGGACAAGGGTTTTTTCATTACTTTTTAGAGAGGTAAAGTACTCATACGTCCATAGAAATCTATCCCAGACAATGCAGTGGTCCTTGGGGTTAGAGAGGGAGATTTGTACAAGTTGTAGGGAAATCATGTTCACTCTTTGGTACACAATAGTGAAAACCTATGTGATTTGTGGCATAGGAGGCTAGTACACCTACACTACAAGGATTTTCCAACTCTGAGGGGAATTGTTATAGTTCTTATAGAGTTCAATATTGAGCAGTAGGGAGTGTGTAGAGGGTGTGCACTTTGCAAGAATTCCAAGGATAATTTTCCTAGCAATGAGATTAAGTCCAAGGGAATATTGGATATTATCCATTCAAATGTGAGTCGGTTGATGTTAGTAGCATCATTACATGGATATTCATACTAAGTGACGTATTTATTGATGATTTTTATAGGAAAAAATGGATCTTCTTTATGAATACCAAGGATGAGGCCTTGAGTTGGTTTAAGGAGTTTAGAGATTGGGTAGGGAACCAAAAGGGGAATAATATGAAGGTCTTGAGATCTCATAATGGGAGAGATTACACCTCTAATGTCTTCAAGGATTTTTTCAAGGAGGTAGGGATCAAGAGGGAGTTGAGAGTCTCATACAACCCTCAACAAAGTGGGCTTGTAGAGAGAAAGAATCGGTCCATCATTGGTTTTTCCAAGGATATGATACATGACCAATAGTTTCCTATGGTTCCATGGGAAGAGGAATTTAACACAACGATATATGTGTAGAAAAATATTCCTCAAAGGATATTGGGGGACAAGACTCGGGACGAGGCATTCTCAGAAGTGAAGCTACAGATAGAAACCTTCACAATATTTTTTTTTCGAGTCTACATATATCTTCCTATGGAGAAGAGGAAGAAGTTGGAGCCTTCAATATAGAAGGGTATATTTGTGGGGTACAATGAGGCCTCAAAGGATTACATTATCTTATTACCAGTGCAGAGGAAGAAATTTGAGAGTAGAAATGTTAAGTT
>JASDQU010221188.1:4770-17601 GCA_032191745.1 Picea mariana
CATTCGTACAAACCCTCGTTTGTCTTGAATGTTGTCTTTCACTCATCTCCCTCTCTTATCCAGATCTGATGATATCTGCTCTTGAGATCTATCTTTGAAAAATAGTTTGCCCCACTTAGGCAATCCATCAAGTCATCCATTCTCAGCAATGGGAACCTGTACCTGATGGTGATTTTATTGATCGCCCTGGAGTCTGTACACATCCTCCAGCCTCCATCCTTTTTCAGACTCAGTACCGTTGGAACGACACATGGACTTAGACTTTCTCTCACCAATACTTTGTCCTGCAGATCCTGAACCTACCTTTTGACCTCCTCATTCTCCTGAGGTGTCAACCTGTACACTGCCTTATTTGGCAAACTTGCTCAGGGTATGAGGTCAATGTGATGAATCACACTCCGCATCGGTGGCAACGAACGAGGTAGTTCGTCCACGATGATGTCAGCAAACTCTCCCAACAGTTGCTGAATCTCCTCTGGCAATTCGTCCACTCTTGTGCTTGTCAGGACAATTCTCGGCTTCCTGACAACGAAGAATTGTGGATCTTCATCCTTCTCCAGCTCTGTGAGAAGCTCCTTCCCACTCATGAGAAGTATCGTGCTGCTAACTTCCGGCTTCACTTCTTTATCCTTCACCGGCAGCACTGTGTGTGTCTTCCCATCCTTCTCCAAGGTGTATGTGTTCATTCTCCCATCATGAACCACATGTCTATCAAACTGCCATGGTCTTCCCAATAATACATGATAGACATCCATGGGAATGACATCACACAGGATTTCATCCCTATATTCACCCATTTTAAAATTAACCAAGCATTATTTTGTAACATGTACCTGGTGTCCTTTTTGTAGCCATGTCACTTTATAAGGACTCGGGTGTTTGCACGTCTTCAGCTCCAATTTCTCCACCATCTCGGTCGAAACGAGATTATCGGTGCTCCCACTGTCCACTATGACCTTGCATTTCCAGCCCTGTGTCTTGCAAGTCATTCTGAACAGTCTGCATCTCTGAGCTATGTCTTCTACCTCTTTCTCAGGTTTCAAAAGGACCTTATGCATTCCAAGCGACCTTCCACTGTCCGCATCCTCGTTCTCAACATCACGCCTCTGCTGCGCCTCAGCGATGTGAGATTTTCCTCCGTCCATCTTCCTCTCTGGACAGTCCACGGCTTTGTGTCCATCTTTACCACACGTGAAACATGTGATAAATCCTCCTCGACCTCTTCCTCTACCTCAGGTATGAGGAAATGTATTGGCATCAACGTAATCTCCTTGCTGATCCGATCGCTGCCTCCATGTCTCAATATTCTGCTGCCTCTGCTGTGAGGTTCCACCCCTTTTAGATTTACCCTGAGGCCTCCTCCAATCCTCCTTGGGCTTCTGAGTTCTTTCTTGGGCAACAACCTTGCCTCTGGACTGGCTTCTGCCTCGCCCACGCTGACCTTGCTTGCGGCTCAGCTTCTCTTCTGCCTTCAGAGCCATCTGATACGCATCCTCAACTGTCCGGATGGTCAGCATGCTCAATTCATCCTGAATATCATACCTGAGACCATTCAGGTATCTCACCACCTTTTCGTCATCACTTTCCCGATGACCAGCTCTGATATTGAGCCTGTAGAACTCCTCGGTGTACTCCTTCACCATCATCAACTTCTGTCTCAGGTTCTGCATGCGCTTGAACAGTGTGATCTGGTAGTCTCTCGGAATGAACTTCGCCTTCATCTTGGCGATCATCCGATCCCATCTTTTTATCTTCTGTTTGCCTTTGGAACGTCTGTCTGCCTGCAGCTCGTCCCACCATAAGTCTGCATGTCCTTTCAACTTGGTGACAGCATGTCTCACCTTCTTGTCCTCTTCGATGTCCTCATAGTCGAAGTAGGTATCGAGTGCTCGGATCCAATCCAACAAATCTTCAGCGTTTAGACTTCCCTCATAGACGGGAATGTCCATCTTTGTCTTCGATCTCATCCTCGAGATAGCTCAGATCAACCTCTCTGTTGAGGCATCTTCTGCTGAGACTTCTTCTCTAGCATGTCCAGCTTCCTCTTCAACCTCAGAATCGCTGAACTCTACTGCACCAGTTCCGCGGCGTTGTGCAGTCTCCATCTCCTCGAGTCTCACTCTGAGATCTCGCATCTGGCGTTCCATCTCAGCATTGCCTACTGGCCTGCCCCTTCTCCGAGCATCCCTGTCCTCACGATCAGGTGACTGCCTCTCTCTTCTGGGTGGCATTATGTCTACTGCTTCTCTCTGCTACCTGAACAAAGAGAACTCAATCCGGCTCTGATACCACTTGATTGCAACCTGCCCCTCAACGAGCGGTCGCTCCACCAGGACCTTCTCTTTACACAGGCCCGAAGAGTCCAAGCTCTTCCAACTCCCTCGGGAGCTCTTTACCCACAGTATACTCTCCTCGGCGATTTCCCACTCTCGGAAATCGGGAAATCGGCACTCGCGTGTTCGCGAGTTCAACGCTTGTGATATTGATCCTTCAATTCCCGAGCTCCGATCCCCGATGGTCAACGGTCAATGCTCGAGATTCGGGCTTTCCCTTATCGGGATATCGTGACCTGCGATGTCAATACTCTATGCTTTCAAAGCCCCGAGTACTGGAGTGTCGATCCCTCGCTACAACGCCACCTGTACCCCACTCACTCCGGGGCCCCCACGGTGCCACGTCACTTCGGGACTTCAGGAATCGCGGGTCCACAACGTGAAGTTTCCCTGCTATTAGAAACCCCGAATGCCGAAACTTCGATGCTCCAGATTCGTGACACCTGTCCCTCCAGAAATCGACGGCTCCGATCAAATCAGGGGATCGCACTTCGCGTTTTCGACGTGCATGCGATTCTTGCACTCGCCAACCCCGATTCACCGATATGCGATGGAAAATCATTCTTCCTACGCGTGAGGGTTAACCTCCTCGCTCCTTCTTCCAGATCCAATGATCCACGGGACTTCGCGAGACTTCACGATCAAGTTCAAGTCGTGGATTCTCTTCCTCTATGGAGGAATCTCCACTCTACCACCTTCGCCCTATGCGACCTCCAGTGGGGTCGATTTCGCAGTGAACCAAAGGAACTATCCTCCCTGAGCTTTATTCAACTCAGACTCTTCCAGAGTATTTCTTGAACATGCTCCCTGTGCTCGATCTCCGATCACTTCCAAAAGTGATGAAGTCTTTCTGGTCCTGCACATTCACGCTCACAACGGCTTCGACCTTCCCCTCTCAGACTTGCTACTGAGACTCAAAATTCGACCTGCCCTCACCTGCACGGCTCGAATAACTCAACTCAATTCTGAGTGAAGTGAGAACCAAGGTCCAACTGTTTATCCTCCTCAACGCACTCTATGCAGAGGAATTCGACTGCACTCTATGCAGGAATCTCCTGGCCTAAACAGAGAAACAATGGAAACTCATTCCTTCACTCTCTCAGGTTTCGAACCTAATATGCAATCACATAAGCAGCATATAACAAATAAGCATAGAAAGAGACAAACATACACAAGCATAATATCAGCAACACACAGAGATCAAACACATCCATGGAATTGAATCAGGGCTCTTTCTATTAATTCAATATCTGTAGATGGAGGTTCCTTCACAAATTCTCTGCTCTGCTCTCTTCTTGCCCTCAATGCTAATGCTTGATAATTATACAATGATACAAAGGAGGGTGTCTATACTCTGTTTTCCCTCTCGAAAGGTGACTGTCTAATCTTCAATAAATTTCTATGTAACAACCTTAATAGTCTTAAATGCCTTCCTATCTATAACATAATACAAGTGCGCTCGGCTTTGAATGCCTTTTGTTAAATGGCGGCGCAACAATACCAATGTGGGATTCAAAATTTGGGGTTTGCTGGCTTGTCCAACTATCTCTCTTTCTCCACGCGTTGGCTCCCTTGGTAGTTGAGCGATGCTCCTGCATCACATTTTAACAATAATACAACATAAAACAATAGGGTGCATTGATTTTAGTGCTAATGATATAACATAAAAAAATAGGGTGCATTGATTTCAGTGATAATGATATAACATAAAATAATGTGGTGCATTGATTTCAATGATAATGCTATGAAAAATGATTCAGTGCATTAATTAATTGAAGAAACCATACGAAGGAAATTAATCCTCTATATTGACTTGAACTATGAGATACATGCAATCATCAAGTGAAATGAATTTAGCAATAATGTAGTGAAAACAAATTTCAAAACATATATTATAAGTTGAAGTTGTGTACTTTGTTTGGTTATGTGTGATTTATCTATTAGTATTTTCACATTCAAATAATTATAATATCAAGATATAAAAATGTGAAAAGCATATTAATTAATTAATACACTTTCAGTGTATTAATTAATTGAAGAAATAATACAAAGTAAATTAACACAATGATAAATAATTTAGAGTAATTAGAGTAGTTGTATTCATTTGAACAATGATATAGCATAAAGCAATAGGGCGCATTGATTTCATTGATAATACTATGGAAAATGATTTAGTGCATTAATTAATTGAGGAAACATTACTAAGAAAATTAATCCTCTATATTGATTTTAAGTGTGAGATACAACAAATCATCAAGAGAAATGTGAGATACATTATATGTGATTTATGTATTAATATTTGCACATTAAAACAACTCTAATATTAAGATATATAAAATGTGAAAAAGTGCTCAAATGGAGTTGACATGTGTTCCTCCTATGTGACATCCCCATCTGGTATGAGTCCTATGATGTACAACCAGTAAAAGCACCCTTAATTAGTTTTTTGTGTGAGTGTGTGTAGGAAGGTAACAATGACATTATACTCAACATCACAACACGATGACGGATAGAACTCATGCAACTCTTGCAACAAAAACATAACGACCTAACATAAAAGCACATCAAGAACTTGGAAGCAATGTATGACATTCAACCGATGAAGAATAAGAATGACCACCCACCCATCCTACCCTGCAATGGTTAGGACCTCCAGGACACATAAGCAACGCTCAAGCCCATGTTCCCATCGATTTTGACCTTTTAAGGTCTCAAGGCAGGCGACTGTTCTGAGGAACAAAGAGGTGTCTACATCCCTCCCGACACAAGTAGACCAAGCCTAATAAGCTAAGGACAATCGTCCTAACAACCCAACGCACCCAAAATTAAATTACAAAAGTAACTAGAACCCTTACAGTGAGAAAAACCAATCACATTGAACGTTTACAAAACCAAGTACAAACATTAATTAATAATAAACAACAACACCCTCAACGAGAAGCACAAGCTAAAAATGACTTCATCAACAACCCAACCATTAATCAAGACTAAATGGTCAATATCTATGATTTAAATTAGCGTTAATTACACATCAATTAATTAGTCTAATTTCCATTAGTCAATGAGTTATCAACCGAACTTAACAAGAATTATGACTCAAATTTAGTGAGTCTGAGTTACAAATTATGCAATATCTATAAATCCAACTAACATCAATTACATATCTAAATTAGCAAGTCTAAATTTGCAATCTAGTCTTTACTCACCATTCTAATTTTAATATTTATTACAACCTAAATGGACAATTCTATAGTAATCCGAATCCCCATCCAACTAGCCATAAACTTGAATAACAAAATTAACATTCTAAAGTGGAATGCTACCTTTAGCACGTATGAACATTTAAACCTCAACATTAGTCTAGCTATAATGTATGAACTAACCACACTGGCTATTTATTATCATTGAGGGGGAAACTGCCAGCTAATAACATTGTCGTGGCAAATCAACAAGGTAATTACATATCTGCTACATAACAATTTATTACGACAGTTAACAAGGCATTTAACTTAATGATTAACATCACAATTAATTTAGCAATAACATGTTAGTTTGCATGACTATTTTCATAACAAGCAATATAGCACTAACAAGGTGATTATCATGCTAGTTAACATAACAATTAAAATAACAGTAGCAATGCAATTTATATGACGGTTAACATAACGATTGATAGCGCAATAACAAGGAAATTTACATAACCATTAACCATTTAAATCACTACGGCATTTAATCAATAAGACGAAATCGGCTAACCATTGACTCAAGGTAGTAATTAACATGGCAATTATTGGATGAAAGACATCGGTGTAGCAATTATCCTAGAAATTAATAAGGTAATAATATAGCATTTAATATTTCAATTAACCTGGCAATTACAGCTAAAAGGGAAACTGTTAACCATTAACATTGCTGTAGAAATTGTTCTGGCAATTGATAAGGCATTTAATGTAGTAGTTATCATTGCAATTAACTTGGTAATTACACGGCTAGTAACATTGTTGTGGAAATTAAAGTGTGGTAGTGAGAACGTTGGGTATACACTCAAGGAGAAGGAGAATAAAAGGGACAGTACAACTACAGAAGGACCAAATCGTGGTCATTCAACAACACACTCTGTCAACATCAAGGCAAATTCATGCCCAATCCAGCAAACACAGTCACTAATTTAGAGGAAAAAATCTTGGTCAATTTCAGCAAGCTTTGGCAACATTCTAAAGGAAAAATCGTGGGTAATTACAGCAAGCTCCGACAACATTCTAAAGGAAAAATCGTTGGTAATTACAGCAATTCAGTCACATTTTTAAAAAGAAAATCATTGTGCTGTATATCGGCAAGACACAGGCTACCCTTTTAATGGAAAACCGAAGTCTGTAATGCAGTAAACATAGTCACAATTAATTTGCAAACCACTATGCCACAAGGCATCAATTAGCAGTAAATGTTTTTTAGTAAAACAAAATCTTCTTCAAGGGGAAAATTGCCCCCAAAAGTAAAAAAGAAATGCAAACTTGAGAGGGGAGAAATTGCGAGGCAACAAAGGTAATCAACATAAAATCTTAAGTGCAATATGCAGTCTTCTTCAAGGGGAAAATCGCCCCAAAAGAAAAATAAAAATGCAAACTTAAGAGGGATGAATAAACCGAGGTTTCCCCCTTTCACTACCAAGATGCCAATGCCAACACATACGGGAAAACGAAAACGTTTTTGTCTTTCTTACCAGGGTACCAAATGTAAAACACAGACAGAGAGTTTAATTATTTTTCCAATGCTGGAATACCAATCCAAAAATGCAGACATGAATCAACTCATTTTCCATTGCCAGAATATCAATACAAAAATGTAAACATGAATCAACTCGTTTTTCCATTGCTAGAATGAAAATACAAATGCAGACATGAATCAACTCGTTTTCCATTGCTAGAATACCAATACAAAAATGCATACATGAATCAACTCGTTTTTCCATTGCGAGAATGCAACTACAAATGAAGACATGAATCAACTTGTTTTCCATTGTCAGAATACCAATACAAAAATGCAGACATGAATCAACTTTTTTTTTTTCCATTGCCAGAATGCAATTAAAATGCAAACAGTAGTAAGAGAACCGAAAGGATCCAATGGGAAGGGTCATGGAATGATTGCAGGGGTTCTATTAGTCAAGGCATAGAGAAAACCAACTTGGCCACCAGATAATACACACACAGAGGTCATTGCCAGATGGTAGAATCAACAATCAGCTAGGGAAAAACATCAAGGGTAGCTGGCTAACAGGTTTGTCCTTCGCTCATCATCCTCGCATAGAAAAGAAGGTTGTTGAGATCCATAGGTATTTTAATGCTAAGACGACAACCGTAGATCAGGCTCCTGGCCAACTTCTCAGCCGAGGACTAGTGAGCTAGGGACGAAGGCTAAACAACCACGAAGATCAAAATCAACACATCAAGGTGGTCAAGACATGCGGGGAAATGAAGCCATGGGAGTCAATCTATCATCGAGCTAGGCTAAGAAAATTTCAGAAAACCATCTAGACAATCAGTTCACTTACCCAAGTAAAAATGCAGATTCAAGCATAAGTTCTAAGAAAATTTACCATACAAAATGAAGAAAGCATACCGTTGCTTGTTCGCCCACTCCAAATGATGTCTTGCGTACTCCATGCAACTCCCGCTCACTGACCGTCGAGACTTCACCGATACCTCTCAGCTAATGCTATGGGTACTCTTCTTCTCCCTTAGCCCCTTGAGCCGCAAAGGGGCCACACACACTATCCAGATATTTTGACTAGCTCCCAGCTTGCCTCACAAAGCCGAGCTACAACTCCTCTCCGAACTGGGTATCCCAACTCCCACAAGTAAGTAAGTCAAGTAGATATTTCTGCAGCGTAACGTTATGCAAACAGAATATGGTCCTTCATCCTTCTCCCTCCTTCATTATATAGAGTTTCGAACTTCCTTTCTTTCTTAAAATCTTATTCAATTAAAATTTTTAAAAATAAATTCCTAAAAATTCTTCTCGGTACAAGTGTCCCCCATCCCCTACATTCCTCCATTATTTAATTTTTTTAATTAATTAATTATCTTATTTCCCTAACCCACCTAGAGTTACTCCTAGAATCACTCCTAGGTGTCCCCAAATTCCCTTATAGGTTTTAAAGGTTTTCCCTATTATTAAATTGCTAATTCAGTTTAAATTAGAAAGCTCTTAAATGGTAGATTATTTACTAAGTTGACTTTCCGCTTTTTCCCTTTTTATGTTTACCCATTTTCCTAGTTTCCTAATATTTTAGATTTTTCCTCTTTCCCCTTTTTACTTAGAACTCAAAAAGGCAGGTGTGGAAATTAACCCTTTTTCCCTTTTCTTATTCAATTAGTATATTTTAATTTATCAAGGTAATAAAACAATTAATTCCTTTTTTAAATTTTAATCCAACAAATATTTTTTTGAAACAATTTATTTCTTACTCCCTTCATGTTACAAGATTTGACGAAGAACATAATTATTATTCATGTGGTTTTTATTATTATTATTATTATTATTATTGAGAGACAAAATTTTACCACTAGCATAGTTTAGACCTAGACCTTAATTTTTGTGATGGGCGACATTTTATTAGGAAAAAAGTTTTTAAAAAAAATCTTCTCACATTGTTCATCCTAAGGCCATCTAGGTTCATTCCTTTATCAATAACTACATGACGTGCCCTTCAGGACGCACTAGGTGCTCCAAGGGTGCCACTCGCCTCATATGTTCCCTTGCGCGATGTGCCCTTCAGAACGCACTACGTGATCCAAGGGTGCCACGCACCTCTTTCCATTTTTCTTGCCCGATGTGCCCTTCAGGATGCACCACATGCTCCAAGGGTACCACTCACCTCTTGAATGACTTGGTAGACATCAATAACCCCTGAAGTCAATACCCTGCTAGGTGAACTTGTGGGAGACTAAGGGCCTTTAAGGAATAAGGCCCCCACCTTATTGCATGCCCCTTAGAATCATCGTGAGTGACTGTCGCAGTCTTCCCTCAAGGCATCGTGGGTCCTATCGAACTAGGTAAATGTTAACCTACAATTTGAGCCATGACAGGAGTGCTAGTAGGCTGTGGCAGGGCTGCTGTCCACACCTCTCCCTCAACATCTCTGGTAGTCATGTGTGACCCCTTTACTCCACATGTGAGTCTATTCAACAAGCTATCATCAACCTACATCATCAATGATTCATGTCAGAATATATCCATATCATATCATCTAATCACAAGCACTAAAATCACAGTGAAACAATCAAACCCCAATGGTACACTCCCTGACTCGATTCAGAGTCCAAGGGGTTCCATCGATGCCTCAACATCCTCTAGGTCCATAATCCTACACACTAAGTAAAACTGATTCAATAGAACCTATCTATGTCGAGGCAGAAAAACAACATGTCATCATCCGACAATGCCTTCAAAATCAAAAGTTTTAATAGCATAATAATCTAGATCACTTGCGAGCAAGTGTCCTCAAAGAATAAGTTTGCTCAGTGCGCCACAGCGGGATGTTACATACAGCCCCTCATGGTCTAAAATTCATCCTGAAGTTTCATAGTAAAAATAAAAAAAGATGAAATAAGTGTATCACAGTATCATAAGTCTATCTATCAGAAAAAATGGAAACTATTGGCGCATATCATATGCGTCCTTCCAGGTCGTTGAGTGTAGACTAGTTGTCCCACTGGACCTTGACCTGATCTACTGTTTGACGCCATAGCTATCGAATGCGATGATCCAAGATGTGGATCGGCTCAGCCAAGAGCGCACCCTCATCCGACACCCGCAAGGTGCTCATGTCAAGTAGGTGTGGGATCACTAATCATAAAGTCTTGAATGAAGACGTGAAAGACATCAGGCATACGCCTCAAGAATCAGAAAAGGCTAGTCATTAGGCCATGGGCCTCTCTTTTCAACAATATCGTAGGAGACAATTTAGCCCCTTTTCCGAACTTGATCAAAATCTTATGCGGTTTCCACCACAAAAATACTCGATCGCCATATCATAACTACAATTGACATGATGCGCATCGACAAAACTCTTCCACCGATCCTGTGCTTCCTTGATCCCTTATCTTAGTTTTCATTTAATCTTCCATTTCTTGGATCGCTTCCGGTCCCACTAGGACCCTATCCTCAATTTGATCCCAACTCAAATGCATCTGATACGGTCGCCTATAAAGAAACTCGAAAGGGGCCATCTCAATGGTTCTTTGGTAACTTTTGTTATAAGCGAATTCCACCAGTGGCAAGAATTCTTCTCGACGGATTTTTTGGTTCATCACATATAGGCACAACATGTCCTCCAAGGTCTGGTTCATTTGTTTAGTCTGCCCATAGTCTTCAGGTGATATGCAATGCTAAAGTTAAGTTGGGTTCCCAAGGCCTCTTCGAAACTATCCAAAATCATCTAGTAAACACCGATCCTCTATCGGATATAATCCTCTTAGGCAGACCATGTAGCCTCACAATCTCACTAATGAAAACTCTAGCTATGTCAGGTGCCTGATACGTTGTACACACAGGAATAAAGTGAGCACTCTTCATCATAGTGTCTACTACTACGAAAATCAAGTCATGTCTCCTTGTCGTCAGTGGCAATCCAACAATAAAATCCATCGAAATAACCTCCCATTTCGATTCCAGAATAGCGTGTGGTTGTTGTAATCCTGTTGGGTGTCTATGTTTAGCCTTTACTTGCTAACATTCTAGACATCTGGCCACATAGTTGACTATGTATGCCTTCATTCCCTTCCAGAAGAATAAGGGTCTAAGGTCTTCCCTCATCTTCGTGGCTCCCGGGTGAGCCATGTAAACTGCTCTATGAGCCTCACTCAGGATCAACATCCTCAACTCATCATTCGGCGGTATGTAGATACGATATTTAAACCTTAATAACCCATCTCTATCAAACGAAAATCCTTCAAATCATGGTACCATCATTGTGTTTTGTCCGATAAAACCCTTGACCTCTTTGTACCAATCATTGTCACACTGTAAAGTTAGAATCTTTTCACGTAGATTCGTCTAAAGAGGCAACACAAAAAATATGCATGGCCTCCGACTCAATGCGGCAGCCACTTGGTTCACTGTTCCTTTTATGTAAGTAATCTCGAAGTCGTACTCGCTAAGCAATTCCGACCAACGCCGTTGTCGCGTGTTCAGGTTGCTTTTCGTAAAGATGTGTTGTAGTCCACAATGGTCAGTCTTTAGTTCAATTTTCATTCGATAAGGTAGTGTCTCCAAACCTTCAAGGCATAAATGATGGCTAACAATTCCAAATCGTGCATTGCGCAGTTCTCCTCATGCCTTCTCAGTTTCCTCGAAATGTGAGCGATCACTCTTCCATCTTGCATCAAGACTCTGCCTAAGCCTTCCTTGGATGCGTCAGTGCATACCAAGAAGTCTGTGTCCATGTTAGGGACCTTTAGTATCGGTGCTATTGTCAACAATTCCTTGAGCCTCCAAAATGCTTCCGTGCATTTCTCGGTCCAAACAAACTTCTTGTTCTTCTTCTGCAACTTCGTGATCGGACTTGCTATCTTCGAAAACCCCTCGATGAACTATCAATAGTATCCTTCTAAACCCATGAAGCTACGCACTTTCAAGACATTCGTCGGCGTAGGCCATTCTCTAATAGCCTTGATCTTGGATAGATCCATGGAGATGCCTTCACTGGACATGACATGCCCTAAGTAGTGAATCTTCGATTGATAAAATGATCATTTGGACAACTTCCCATACAATTTGTGCTCTCACAGACACTGTAGTACCAAGCGCAAGTGCTTGTGATGCTCCTCCATTGTCCGAGAGTATATCAAAATATAGTCAACGAATACTAATTGGACGATGACTGGTACAAAGAAGTCGAGGATTTTATCGGACAAAACACAATGATGGTACCACGATATGAGGGATTTTCTTTTGATAGTGACGGGTTATTGAGGTTTAGAGGTCGGATTTACGTACCGCCCAATGACGAGTTCAGGAGGTTGATCATGAATGAGGCTCATAGAGCGGTTTACATGGCTCACCTAGGAGTCACGAAGATGAGGGCAGACCTTAAACCCTTATTCTTTTGGAAAGGAAGGAAGGCCAACATAGTCAACTTTGTGGCTAGATGTCTAGAGTGTCAGCAGGTAAAGGCTGAACATAGACACTTGGTAGGATTACCTCAACCACATGCCATTCTGGAATCGAAATTGGAAGTTATTTCGATGGAATTTATTGTTGGATTGCCACTGACAACAAGGAGACACGACTCGATTTTCGTAGTAGTAGACACTTTGACAAAGAGTGCTCACTTTATTCCTATGCGTACGACGTATCAGGCACCTGACATAGCAAGAGTTTTCATCAGTGAGATTATGAGGCTTGCATGGCGTGCCTAAGAAGATTATATCTGATCGAGGATCGGTGTTTACTGGACAATTTTGGATGAGTTTCCAACAGGCCTTGGGAACCCAAC
>JASDQU010221191.1:5207-17826 GCA_032191745.1 Picea mariana
CTGCTCATAAGGTTTTAAGAGCCAGCTATTACTGGCCCACGCTTTTTAGGGATGCCCATGCCTTGTGTCGTAAATGTATCATCTGTCAGAAAGCATCAGGGCGGTTGCAAAAATCAGCCTTTCCCTTGCAACCCGTTTCAGTAGATTCTCCTTTCCAGCAATGGGGCCTTGATATCATAGGTCTAGTTAACCCTCCGTCCTCGCAACATCACAAGTATATTGTGACAGCCACAGATTACTTTACTCGATGGTCTGAAGCTACTGTGCTAAGAATTGTTAACACCAGTCAGGTAATTGCTTTTATAAACTCGAATATTATCACCCGTTTCGGTATCCCTGTCTGTCTAGTCTTTGACAACGCTTCATACTTTTCTTCTCTTGAGATGAGCGAGTTCGCTTTGGAGAAAGGAATTAAGCTGAAGTATTCTGCTAGTTACTACCCCCAGGGCAACGGATTAGCAGAATCAACAAACAAGAACTTGATTAAAATTATCAAGAGAATGGTGGTTGAAAATCACAAGAATTGGCACAATGCATTGTTGAACACGCTGTGGGCAGATAGGGTAACGCCAAAATCTGCTATAGGTAACTGCCCCTTTTTTCTCGTTTATGGCAGAGAAGCAATTCTTCCACCTCACATTCTTCTTCCTTTGCTTCAGTTGTCACAAAAAGTCCAAGAAGAAGATTGTCCCCCTTTAGAAAACTGAATTAACGCTTTGATGAAGCTAGAAGAAGTAAGAGCCCAAGCTAGGTGCAAGTTAGGTCAACATCAACAATTGGTTAAAAGCTGGTTCGATTCTAATTCTGCTTCTGATAGGAATTTTGAAGTAGGCGATCTCGTCTTAAAATGGGATAAACCACACGAAGGAAAGGGTGAGCACACAAAATTTCAAAACTTATGGCTTGGACCATTTTTAATTGCTGAAAAGTTGGGTCCTAGTTCCTTTTGATTGCAGAAGCTTGAAGGGTAGCTTGACACCTACCCGGTGAATGGCCAAGCCCTGAAAAGATACTTTGTGTGATAACTACCCTTGTATATTATGTAAATATTTCATTTTTGTTTGCATTTTTGTTTGCCTTTTTTTTTTTTTTTATTTTGATTTGAATTTATCAGTTTGTGTTTTTTTTTGAAAAATATACATACCTGTACACTGAGCTATTTAGACAAAGACGATAGAAAAATTTCTTTGCTGAAATAACTGCTAAGAAAATTGTATGAACATCAATGATATATTGCTGAAATTGATATCTGTGTTGAAAGATTTTGTTGTTTGAAAGAAGTTTACTGATTTCAATCTATAAGTAAAGTTTGTCATGATCATCTATTATCTTTTTACACTGCCCCTTTTCCGTAAAGGAATGACTCAGAGGATGTCTCCCTATCTTAGGAAGTTGTTTTGTAAATAAAACATCTCTGGATCTAAATAAAGGACAGTTATAAAAAAATTCTGATGAGGTCTAAAAAGTATGTTAAAATATTAAGATTTTCAGCGTCACCCCGCTCAGCTATATATCTATAAAAAACAAAATAAAATCATTAATAAGAGCTGTGGGAAGTGCTTGTAGACCCGCCGGGATGCTGAACAGGTCTGCTGGCAGTGGGTAAATGCATGCATGACGCCAAGACAACTTCGCCGGGGTACTGAACAGGCTCGCTGGCAGCGAAGCAATGTCGGGTACATGAAAATTCATAAAAAAGTAACCTCTTTAACGTCCTTTGTGCTGATCCAGAACTTCTTGACAGGATACAGATGTCAGAGTGGGTTAAATGGCAACTCTGTCGAGGCTATGGACGCCTGCTGGCAGCAGTGGCTATGCCAACAGTATTGGAGATTTTATCTTTAATATCGTGACTTGCTAATCTTAAGTTTGTTATCAGTTTTCATCTTTTGAAACACTGCTAGAAAAGATGGTTGATGATGATGTTTGTACGATTTTCTGGTTGTTATTTTTGAGTTGAAATTATCTTTGTTGTCTTAATCTGAATCGGTACCTTTTGCATAGATAACTGCTTCTACTAGTGTGTCGCCATTGTGCAGCCAACTCACTTTTTCCTATCGTCTATTAAGCTGCCTACACCTATGTCTTGCAAACATCAAGTTTTGTCGCATTTTTCAATAAACGACATTTTCATTTGTTGCGACATTTACACATTTATTTTCGTTTTGTTTTCACGACTGTAAACGTGAAAACTTCTCCTTTCGAAGACGTATTTCAACCATTATCTGAACTGTCAATATCTTTTTTGTCATCATGCCTGTTGCGCTCACCTTTTATTGATCATTATACAACTGGCAAGATCCTCTAATCGGTTCTCATACTTCGATTGATTGTGTAACTTGGTTTTATTGAGTTTGTAAGGCATTTAGCCTTTGGATTTGCACTTTATATGACTTGCCTGATCATTGATTTTATGAAAATGAATAGGGGTTATGGTAATTTTTTTTTATATACATGTCTTTTGATATAATCCTTATGTTAATATTTTCATAACTTTTGGTTTGTCAACTACATGAATATCGTTTTGGCACCTTGGTTAAATTTTTGATTATATACATTGGCGCATAGTTGATTTTGGGTTTTGATTTATATGTCAGATGTTTAAACATTATGGCATAACATTTGCACACATTGGTATACACATTTGATTTCATTGGTTGTACACATGAATTAATGGTTGAATTATTATTATGGATTGAACAACTATGTAAATTGGCGGTTGTACTTGGGTAATGAATATTTTGCATGGAAGACTCCACCACCTTCGCATGCTTGCATTTATGCTTATCCCTTTTACTCGTGCATTGCTGTTAGCTCGGGTAGCTCTTCTCCTGTGTGTGTTGGTGAATCCAAACCCTTCCCTTACCATGTGTTCGGCTCCATGGCACCAGTCGTGCGAGTTGAGCCCAATGGCAACCAAGCCCTGTTAATGTTTGACAAAGCCCGCCAAGATTTGGAAGACAGTGGATGGCTTACCTTCGTGAAATGATTTGAGGGTTTTAACCTTTGTGTGGCACGACAGTTTGCCATGACCTTCGATGGCTGTCGAGCCAAGGTAGGTGATATATAGTTAGAGATTGATGAACAGTTTATCAGCTCAGCTACGGGGTTTAAGAATTGCAAGGTCGAGGAAGTGCCATGGACATTGTTGTTTCAATCGCACAAAGTCATCTCTTGTGACAGAGGTATGCCTATATCTATGCTCAAACCACGATGGCACAATTTATTAATGCTAGTCAAGCAGTTCGTGACCTATGAAGGTCGATACGGGCTGGTGTTCCTTTACCACCTGTGTCTGCTGATGATTTTTATAGGGTATCCTCTAAACATGCCTTTCTACTTTCATCGGAGCCTGTTTAAAATGTCTAAAAAGTTTAAGAGGCACAAGGCTGACAACAGCCTGTTCCACCATGGGCTTATTAATCTCATCGTTGTTTATTATTTGAGTTTGCATGGTGATAATTGGAAGGCTTTCATCTCCCGTAATGGCTTTGAAGACACCGACCCTGTACAAGTTGATAAACCTATGGTAATTGAAACCAAGGCTGAACCACCTGTACCCATACACCTCCTACTACCTAAACCCTCGACCGACCCTCCTGTTGACTTACCCGACACTGTAACTAAGAGTGCAAAGGCCGTTAAAAATCCTATGAGAAAAAATCCCAAGGCAAACCTTACTGCTAATGCAAAAGGGAAAAGGAATGCCCGGCTCATTTCGAGAATGGCCAGAAACAAACCAAAACCCTCTGTCGAGTCTAACCCTATCATTCTGAGCGAGGATTCCGATTCTGATATTGAGTGTTTTCTAGCCAGCGAGCACCCGTACTCGCAAGGTTTATGTCCCGATCCCCCTTATGATTTTGTATCAAACCTTCCCCCCTGCCTAAAGAATGACCCTAACTACCCGAGTATTAAGTTGCCTCATGAAACCCTCGGTCATTTGGTCAAACCCTCGCCTGCTCTGTCTAAACCCACACAGTCACCCTGTGACCAATGCAATTCATGGTTAGAACGATATTATATTGATGTTCCGATACTCCAGTCAAAGATTCAGTCACTGGAAGACCAGATTGCAGTGCTAACCAGTTAAAAAGCCAAGCTCCAAGCAGCAGATAAAAAGCAAAAGACAACCTGCTCTATCATGTTCAAAAACGTGGAATCAGCTACGGCTGTTGTAAATTCCAAGCTGGCATAATCAAGCAGCCTCGTCGCTACACAGGTATGGAAAATTTGATATCATTTGTTTTTGTAAATAATCTAGGTTGATATAACGATTCCAATTCTGTTTCGAATAAGCTCTGTTTACATCGTGAATGACTCTGTTATAATTTGTGCATTCTATATATAGCTTTGCTTTGAATAAAAAGGAATTTCGATTCGATATACAATCTCGTCATTTCCCAGTATAGTAATCGATAGATTTTGATTGGATTTGAGTGGTCTGCATTTAGATTTGATTGATTGGTTTGTCTTGTTAAGTTGACAAAATTAATAGTTTGTCTTCGAATGGATTGGTTTGTATCTGATTTGAAAAGGGAACTTTTTCATACTCAGTTTAGAACACAATCGTGTTCGGAGTTGATTTTGTTATGATCTATATGCTATGGTTGGTAAACGATTCGATTGAGTCTGGTTGTTACGATATGCTCTGTCTTACAATTTTCAAAATTGAGATATTGCTCTGTTCGATTTTAATTTGGGAAATGAACTACTCTGTTCTTATAAAAACAATATGTTCATTTAAGTCTGTGCAAGTTTGCCCGAATCATGGAATGGATTCGATTCGCGACAACTATGCTAAACCCCAGCCAATTGATTCGTTTGATTGGAATGATTTCGTTTTGATCAAAGCCGATCAACCCTGTTTGCCCAGTTGGCCATAACAAATTATGAATTCTGTTGCCAGTCAATCAAGCCTGTTATGATTTTATTTTAAATTGATTTTCGTGCCGAATTTGAATTGATCTATTTTGTGGCATGAATCGTTTGCTGTGTCAATACAGTCATAACGATTAGAATGATCTTTTCGAATTCATATTTCCTATTGACAAGGCAGCGTAATATTTGCTTTCCATTTGTTTTGATTATAATCGATTTCACAACTGTTGGATTTGATTGGTTTTGAAACGAATTGATTGACTGTGTTATTTTTACCAAATCCGGTTACAATTCGTTTAAATGAAATGATTCTGGTCAAGGTCAATTAGTTTTCAAAAAACAAATGATCGGATATCTATAACGAACTTTGTTTGATTGCTCCTGTTATGATTTTTTTATGAGTCGGTTATGGTTTGAATTCGCTCTCAGCCCAAATCGCTTGCTATACAGTTATCGTGATTTGAAAATAATCCTGTTCGATTCGATTATTTCTCCTGTTGATAAGACAAGTATAACGAAGTGTTTGTGATTTTTTTTTGTTTCCAATTGAATATCAAAACAATCTCATAACTGATGGATTTGATTTCTTGAGAAATGATTACGATGTTGTTGCATATGATTTCATTTACCCGACTTATGACAATAATCGAAACAGAGTATTCCTATCTCTGTATTCGGTTAAATGATGTGGATCCTGTTTGAGTTCATAATGGAATAACGATTTCAATTTATGATTCCTTGTCAAATAATTATTGGATGTCAAAAGATTTGAATTAATTTCAATTCTGATTCTGTATCTTTATTTAGACTAGCTACAGAATCAGAGGATTCTGTAGCTAGTCTACAAAATTAAATTTTTTATCATTTATTAGTAAAAGATCCTTCTAATTTGTTCATTTTTGGTCCTTTTCAGGTGAATTCAAAATTGCATGGGATTTGATGGACAATTTAGAGGATATTTGAATATTTTAGTTTTATTTTAGTTTCCTAGTTTAGACAACTTTGGGAGATCTCCCAAATTTCATGTAAACAATTTTATAACTTCCACAGGGAGGTTTTACCCTGTGGAAAACCTTTAAATACTTATTATTTTTTGTAATAAGGATGATCCTCATTCATGGGAGAACAAGGATATGGAATTCTAATAGAAACTGAGACAGAAATTGATGTTCTGCTACAGCTTTAGCTTTTCATAATATCAATCTTTTGTTTCACGTTTATGTTTATCAAATTGCATTTGATTAATGACTACTTTAGCTATCTTAGTCTTCTGCAAAGTGATATGATTTGATTAATATAATCCATATCTGATTTCTTCTAGTATTTGAAAACATAGCAATTACTTGATTCAGTTTATGAACGACAGATTTCTCTTCTTCATCAATTGAATTATTAAGTATAAGTTTTTGCATAACAGGTTAACCTAATTGTAGAGATTTATAAATCATATAATTGTTATGATTTTTTATGTCTTGTTTGTCCTGTAAACCAACTTAAAGAGCATATGTAGCTATCGTTTACGAGAAGCTTCTGGATTATTCGGTGCGAGTTTCCTTCCTCCGACCAACTTCGAAGATCATCATACACAAGACAAATATGGAGCGTTTCCAGGTCAGTTTGTCATTTGTTTGTTTAGTGTATTTATTAGTAGTTTAGTTTAGATATAAGTTTAGTTAGAATTATAGGAAGAATTAATATATTAGTGTTTAGTTTAGTTAGTTTTCTGTTTTATTTCTTGTTTATAAAATTATAAAATCAACAAAAAATACCTTTCTCTGTCTTAGGGCAGATTGCAAATGAATTTTTTCAGGTTTTATTTAAATCTGTAAATTGTAGACATTATACATTTTGTAAATAAGTTATATTTCAGATAGTAGTTAGTATAGTATTAGTTAGTAGTTTGTATATATAGAGATAGTAGATTAGTTAGTTTGTTTAGTAGTTAGTTTTAATTAGGTTAGTTTATTAGCTAGCTTTATTTATTGTTTAGTTTGTTTTATTTAGTTAGTTTAGATTAGTTTTCTTTTTGTTTTCTTAGGACCTTAGATCGACTAACGGAGCCGCTAAACCCGTCAGGGTGGTTCATTCCAAACGGCTTGGGTTATTAGACAACCCCGGACCGGTTCCACTCTCTCAGTTGACGGACGGTCGATTTTGCCCGTCAACAGATACCAAGGACTTGTGGGGCTTGGAAGAGAGGTCTTTTAGGCCTAGGTTGGACCACTCCTTGCCCAATCTAGTTAAAAAATCCATCTTGAAATAGATGGCCTAACTCTTGTGAGTGTGCATCAAAGTGTATAGATAACCTTGGATTTCTAGGGCCCCTGTTCCAATTTCCTCTTCATTGGTTACCCCGACAATGGATACCTATGCTGAAAAATATTATTCCTGTATGCATTATTGATTAGAAAATAGTTTCTTCAACAACCATACATGATAACTATTTTAAATATGAAATAAAATTTGTCTCAACAACATATCAGACTCATGCAATCCAATCCATACAAATCGTTTATAGTTGTCGATGAGCAGGGGGTGAACAAGGGTTGTGGGATATGTGAGGGATTATATTGAGCAAAAATTGTTTAAAATGAGGGGGAAAAGATCATGATTACTTCTCATAACATCAAACAATCAACTGTGTTGTAAATCAAAAGAATATATTACTATAACTCATCCCTGCGATCCTTTAATTGTCATAATACACGAATTATCTTAACTATAATTAAATTTTTGGAACGGGGAGTGGATAGTGAATATGAGAAGGTGAGGGGATTGTAATGTGAGAAAAGTGAAATAATGGTAGGGAAAAGAGTGAATATTATTCGTAAAATCAATTAAGTAATCCATCAAACAGTTATGTATTCAATGCAAACGATCCAATACCAATTAAACAATTAATGTGTGTTAAAACTTGTTCACTGTCCCACATCCAATTTCTAAAAAAATTCCAATTAATACAGTGTATAATCATACTCATAATCATCATGCCTTTCACCCATCTTGTTAAAAGAATCCTGTTTCTTTTGATTTTCTTCCCTTTTATATTTAAAACAAAATCCCAAGGAACACACAGTCATAATGCTTCAAATCTGTTCAACATATAAAAATATTAACCACTTCCCATAAATCATAAATTTCCAAATCAAACATAGACACAGGTTTTTCCTGAGTTGAATAGACTCTTTTAAAACATGCCTGATTCCATTCCTTTGACAATATTAACAATTAAATTTACAATGAAACCATACTACAAAAATCTCGTGCTTCATCTCTAATGGTGCAGTGAAATAAAACGATGCATGATGTCTCCATAAACCATACACAGTAAACAACCAGGTCTCAGTCATCCATTTTCCAATTTTTAATGATCCCGATCGGGACAAATTAAGCACACACCAGTCACCAACTTCAATTGATACCACGCTGTAGGAACACACAGACCAATGCATAACGAAAAGAATCATCCTTGTGACTGTACATTACCATTTATTGCCAATCAACCATTTCAATAAAAAAATGAGATGGGTTATCATTTCAACTGTCATGAAAAAAGGAGGCAACGACTGTATACCAATTATCATTTACAAATTACAACTTTCCAACAACCCGATCAAACAAAGATGAGACAAATATCAAAGCTTCTATCAAAACCACTTAACCAATTTATGATAATCAACAAGATACCCGACAATAGTGCGACTGGTTGGGGTTATCCAAATCGGGCTCTGCAACCATGAACACAAGAAATAATCAAGGGTTTGCTCGGTCACCAAAACATAGAGAGACTTGAGGTCGACCATATCAACAGTAGGTGGGAATCTCCAAAAAAAGCACGGTGGAACCACAAACTTTTATAACTCTTAGCTTATAAAATAGTGTGACAGTTCAACACAAGGTAGGTTGGCAATGATGCAGAGGAGCAGAGATTGCTCATTGGACAATAATCAATACCAAGAATGTGCAGAGGCATAATTCTCATGCTTTTCCCAATAGTTGAACTGATTTATAAAAATGCCATTGGAAATGCAGACCCCAGGTAACATAAAGCATACTTCTTGGCATAATGCCCCCCCATAACCAACTGTGTTGATGCCAATACCACAAAATAAACCCACAACCAGGTGAAAAACCCACGAACATGGCTCTGGAGGATACATAGTGACCAAAAGGAGTTCGAAACATACACAACAATGCCATAACAACCGAAAATAATGGGGTATGGTTACTATTAATTGTGAGGAGGTGGACAACAAGGATAAATAGAGTGAAACCCTCCAACAAAATCCCCATAACTACTTAAAACATCAGTGAGCCATCATGGTTTACACCACAATAGAACTGCCAACGAAATCACAACTTCAACCATCAATTTTCCCATTTGCAAAAAAATAACCACACAATCATTCCAGAGAAAATACCCATGCATTTACACAGTGGCGAATCTCAGGAAAACAAAAACCAACACATTACCGAGCCACCGTTCATTTCATACACAGAGTGAATTCATGGATGGGCCAAAAGAACCATACCTGTAACCAGTGGCTTTAAAAATGCGAGTTGGTCGATCAATTCCTTCCACGTCTAAATCTCGGAGCTTAACCATAGCAAAACAAAATGAAAAATAAACATGCTCGGGTGATGGACCAATGGGAGAAGTATGGAGTGACGTGCATTTACTACACGTCACTTCCATCCTCCACTCCATTCAATTTCCTAGTACATGATAGCCAGCCAAAACAATACCATTAACCCCATGCCATTAAATACATGCATCGAAACTTGCACATATTGCTTGCCAATTGCGCCACCCCAATCCATATTAACCATTTCCATAAACATACTATAACGTATATCAAATGCACCCAATATAACTCAAATATAATTCGTATAGCCACTAAAATTGCTAGTTAGGACTAACACTAATTCATTTTTGCTCATAGAATAGCATAATATAGTATAGTTCCCTTTCTTGGATTTTTTTTTATAAGTTCCTTTCCATTGCTCTTGTTTCTTGTTGTTACTAACATGTGTCTTGTGCAGGTGTGATAGGTAATGAATCATGGAGACTATATCAAATTTAACAATAGTAAATATAAGCCATTCATAATATGGAATTTAGAACTTAGAATAATGAAATTAACACATAAAATGCATTATCCATCTGCCATTATGTCGCAAACGAAACCAAAACTTCATCATCAATCATGTAGAATCCTGTAAGCAACATCGAAACAACATCATAAAATGTGTGATAAGACTATCTCTGAGCCTCCAGTCTACAAGGGGTCCCACCTACTAGAATTATATATCATTAACATAGTTTAAATAATAGGTTTTAGCAATACTTTGCGGGAGAAATCCTTGTTGTGATTTTAATCGTCAACACTCCTCATTGGATACTTATCTTTGAGGCAGCATGGTCTGCAAGCATGGAAGAAACCTCGAGGAGGGCATGGGATTAAACTTGAGAAGGGCACATTGATGTACCAACGCAAAAGCACAGAAGAACCCTAAGAAAGGTGATTATGATGCTTTGAGCAAGAGCATGAGGAAAGAGCTAAAGTTCCCCCAAAAATAAATCATTTTGTGAATCTGGTGGATGAATATTGGTCTTCTCCTTCTTCTCTATG
This sequence comes from Picea mariana, assembly GCA_032191745.1. Taxonomy (NCBI): domain Eukaryota; kingdom Viridiplantae; phylum Streptophyta; class Pinopsida; order Pinales; family Pinaceae; genus Picea; species Picea mariana. The sequence continues at coordinate 15,722 of JASDQU010221191.1, forward strand.
TGCAGAAATTTTCTCAAGGAAAAGGCTCGGATACCAATTGATCTGATTGGAGGGTGCACTCAGCAAGGGAAAGTAAATTTAATAGAGGGTTCATTAGTTTTGTGGAGGGCACTTTCAATACCAACAACTTCACTGAAAGAGAGAGATGCGCCTTCATTTTTCCAATTCGTATTACTCCCAAAAACTCCCCCCCCAAAAAAAACTAAATGAACGAGAGAATAGATGAGGGTGCATTGGTTTAACCAATGTGCATTTCCTTCACAAAAAATCCCATGCAACACTCAAATCATGATCATGAGAGAGGGTACACCAGTTCCTATGGTGTGCAGCGATCTCAAACACTCACACAACAAAAAATTATTACACACAGAAAAAGAGAGACGAGAAGATTAAGAAGAAATTTATCAAATGTATTAGAGAAAAATGTCCCCTTTAATAATGCAGGGCGACTTCTTACAAAAGTTATTGTTTCTTTTATTTTTTGTGACTCTCTGTGCATTCAGACTGGCGAGAGAAGTTTCCCACAACAAAGAACTGGCACAAACTAACTAACCATTTATTTATACATATCCTTGCTTACTGTATTGGCAAACGATTTACTACAAATATATAAATTGACTATCACTTACACAGATCATAAATTAACATAGTACATTCTCTTAGAACGCATTGCTTCTCGGACTGTCGAGATCAAATTACAATAGAAGTTTCTACTAGTTGGCCAAGGAAGGGGGGCACCCTTCCTAGTGGCCCATCAATATTGCCATATGTTGCATGCTTTATTTTGTAAATCCATTTTGATCTCAAAATTGATTTCTCTCATGGTATTGGAACCACATCCCAAACATCATTATTCAAAATGGATTGGTACTCTTCAATCATGGAATCCTCCCATTCCTTCTTTTCTGCAGCCTCTTCATAACATGTAGGATCTACATCAATAATATCACTGAGGAGTGCCACATAACCAGAATATGGTTTTGGTTTCTTTAATTCTCTGTATATTCCTTCTGGAGCACCGTATTTTTCTGCATCATGTATAATCTCATAGGCCCAAGCTGGCCTCTTCTTTCCTCTAGGTGGATCTGTGGGTCTTTGTGTCTCTTCCATGTCATGATCTACTATATCATGTTCTTCTGGTACAATATCATTTCTCTTGTCTGCAACTCTTGGAGCTACAGGTTCTTCATCATGGTCTTCGTGTACGACACTTCCTTGAATTGTTGAATGTTGCATCTTCATCGAAGATAACATTTGTTAGAAAAATAGGATCACGGAGCAGTAAAATAAAAAAAATGTGGAAATAAAACACAGAATATACAAAATACAATAGAGACATAGATATATTTGGTTCACCCAGTGTGGGGTACGTCCACCAAAGAAATTGCCAGGTCCTTTCTTTATTATTATCCAGCAAATGAAGCAATACAACCTACAACACACCCGTTGTAACTTCCTCTTCTTTCTCTCACGATCTCCTCGCTTAGAATACAATATTAGCCATGATACATAGCCACAATAAATTTCCCTCATAAAATAGGGTTTCCTTCTAGGGAAAAAACCCTAACATAACTTCTACCGTCATATATGTGACCTTATAATGAACAGTCTAGTTTTACTATGAAATTACAATATACATTTACAAGGGGGCCCACTTGCCTCCGAACCCCGCAAGGGGGTAACCCCCCCCTTCACTCCCCCGTGTGGAGGAGTGTACATTATTTTGGGGTGTAAAGTCTTCATGGGGTATAAAAACGGTTGAAAACAAAGACCTATGAATCAGGAAGATAATTAGGCTCCACAACTAACAATCTCCCACTTGGAGACTAATCTCAACAACTCCATTGTTGTTATATATGCTAGACTATGATCCTTCTTGGAACTAGAAAATATATTATCTTCATCTTCATGCTTGAAGACCAACTGAAACTGAGCAGGAACTCAGTTTCTCCCTGGTTACTCCCTTAGTTAACATGTCTGCAGGATTAAGGCTAGTGTGTATCATTTGCAACTTCAAATGTCCATCTTCCAAGATGGATCATATGAAATGGTACCTGAGATGCATATTCTTAGTCTTCGAATGGAAGGATGAGTTCTTTGCAAGA
>JASDQU010221193.1:6217-17822 GCA_032191745.1 Picea mariana
TGCATTCATTGTACATACCATTTGCATTTCATGCTAGAATAGTTTGTATTCACATTTGTACATATGCTTGTTTTCACATTTTGTATTATATATATATGAGTCGAGGGTGATATCACCACACCAAATGATTACTAATAATCCTATGTTAAGATCAAGCAAGTCACAGGTTATGCCATATATGTTCAGGTTCTCATGCACTCTATAGTGAGCACATGTCCCTGAGTTGGAGCCAGATGTTATCCCCTAGCTTAGGGATAAATAAGGAGATTATGTCTTGAGGCCCACAGGTCCTAGACATGGAGTACCAAGAGATAGATCGACTTGAGAATGGACCTAGAGAGCCCATATTTTCATTCTTCAATTCTTCCACTTTGTTAGCAATAGCATTCATCACCTCAGGTTGTTCTTGTAGTAGAGATGAATCTTGCTCCATGAGGTAATGATTCTGGGTATCATGGTATGTGTCACTCTGATCCTCAAAACCTTTGAATATGTGCATTCAATTATTTTTACTTCTAATGCGTGCTTGGATCTTATACTTCTCCACTTGACCATACCTGGGGGAGATGACAAGATGCCTTAGTAAGCTGGTACCCATAGGGTTTGAGTTTCCACTGGGGGATTCATGAAAATTCATCGTCCGCTCCCACCATACTTACCACTTTTCATCCTTTTCCCACTCATCTATCCCATTACACTGGTTCGGGTATTGGGTTGGCGAAATATTTAAGGGTTGTACCTTTCCTTGTGGGAATAAAGGGCTAAAGGCCTAGAGGGTAAAAGTAGCTGGCAAAAGATAAAATCCAAAAGAACAAAACCTTGAGATGCTTCACCTAGGGATCCCCAAGAAATCAATAAAAGGCTTCTCAGCAAGAAATAGAGGGACCCATAAAAAGAAAGATAAAATGAAACAATACCTAGCTAGAGGATTGGGGGTCTCATCACGAGCCATGCTATTAGGTCCATGGGCATGTAGCAGTATGACACTACCATTCAACTGGTCACCATGCCAGGTTAGTGGCTCTTGGTGGCCAAGATAAATTGGGTATCATCACGAGATAGCCTTCTCATCTCCGTGAAATGTTTGTGGGTAACATTGTCACCATTGGTCACCACGCCAGGGCAGTGTCCCCTAACTAGTCTCTTAAATAAAAAAGGAAAATAAAAAAAATCAAGACCTAGTTGGAGGATAGAAGGTCTCATCATGAGACAACCTATTAGGTCCATGGGCATGTAGCGATATGACACTATCATTCAGCTAGTCACCACACCAGGGTAGTGGCTCTTATTGGCATAGCCAAGAGAAAGGGGGTTAAATCATGAGCTAGCCTTCTCATCTCCGTGAAATGTTTGTGGGTAACATTTTCACCATTGGTCACCATGCCAGGGTAGTGTCCCCTAACTAGTCTCTTGAAAGAAAATGCAATAAAAATAAAATATAAGCATGAATGGTCTTGGAAAAATTTGCATCCATGATAGGAGCAGCTCACCCTCTCTAGAGGCACCCACATGTAAGCCATGCATTTCCCTACCATCACTACACCCCTTGCCTAGACATCCCTTACCAGCTCATCCACTCACATGACATGGATTTTATTTCTCCCAGAAACATGTCACATCCAATGAGCATTATCCCAATAGGACATCCCAGCATTTCCTCCAAACTTGGTTGGTAGGCTTGTATAATGTCTCTGAGCACTTGCCTGGGTGAAGGGGATTTTATGCACATGTTTAATAAATTTGATGATTAGATGTGATTAAATTTGCTATGATCCATGTGACTTATGAGCCCATGGAGGGCATATCTGTTGATGTTGCAGGTCCACACCCAATGGTAGGTACCCAGATGGACAGGTAGACATGGGGAGATGATTAGTTCGGACCTTCATGGGGCTAAAAGATCACTAGATGGATGTTGAGACTCGAGCAGGGGGCAGAGACAAATTAGAGGATTGCACCGGAGAGAGAGGAGGACATTCCACCAAGGGTAGCCTAGAAGGCCTAAAACTAGGGGGGTTATTCCCTTTCCACCATGACGTAGGCCTTGCAAGGCCCATGACATCACCCATGACATCATCCAATGCTTTGGGAGGTTTTGGAGATAGTTGTGTGCAAAGTGGCACGTGTGGCAAGTTCTTGAGGCCTAAGAAGGCCTAATGTTTTACTCCAGGAGGCCAACGTTGCCCTAAAAGGACCTAACGTCACCCTAAAAGGGCATGATGTCACCATTTATGCTTGATTTAGGGTTTTAATTGTGACATTTAATGTAAAACTATATTTTTGGTGTAAACTGGCCATGTCGGCCTTTTTTGACCTAAAGTGTAATTAAAGGTCAGTGATATTGTATAAATAGAGAGTCTAAACTATCATTTTTTCATCATATTTCACTCACACTTGTGTGAGGACTGAAATTTGCGCCCTCCTTAGGGTTTCTTGGCTGAAATTTTAGGCGCACTTATTGAAGGAGGAAAAATTTGGTGTATTTTGGCAAGCTTCTTGGTGGATGTGTTCAACTAGGGATTTTCTTGATTATTCTTGATGTATGTAAGTGAATTTTCTGCAATTCTTCTTAATTGAATGGTTATGGTTGTATTTATCTTGCATTTACATTTAAGATTATGAAATTTCTTGATTAAGCCCTAGGAAGACTAGAACATGTTATTGTCCTAGCTTCAAAAGATTCCACCTACTAGATATTGTCAAAAGGCCATTTTTCTTGAAGCATTGAGCTAAGGCCTTGCCATTGCAACACCTTAGTGTCCATTACTTCATCTTAGACGATTTTACTTCATCATTAAGTTAAAGAGGGAGGAAATCTACTAAGGCCTAGGGTTACCTACACCTTAGTAGCTAGTTTCCCCTAGGGTTTGATTTTTGGAGCCTTGGCTTACCAACACTCCAATTTATCATGTTCTCTTTTATTTGACTCTCCATTATCATGTTTCTTCAACATTTTTCATTGCCTTTTTTTACTCCATTTTCCCTAAGAAAGCACTACTATAAGACCTCCCTTGAGTGTTTTGATCAAACAACCTTCAACACCAATTCTTTGAACAAACTGCTAACATCTTCTAACCCTGGAATAACCTAACCTATTAACAATATTGATGTTGTTACTAAAGTAAGCTAAAACCATTAGATGCAGCATTAAAATCTCATAAAAGCAATTGAAAATGTTGAATTATACCTTGACTTGTGTGCTTCTATCAAATGCTAGTATTATGATTTCAATGGTTAATGATTTTTAGTCATTTTGAAGCTATTTTCAAGGCATTTAACGTGAAGTATTGCTCTATAAAGATTGTTTTTATAAATTTTATGTTTACTTCAGAATATTCAGCAAAATTCTTTTATCAAGAAAGTCCATGGTTTTATGAAGTGCTAATGAGCAAGTATACTCGCAAATGTATCTAGTTTCTTGTTTCTTTTTCCTGGTCAGGTACACTTGACATATTATCTCTTCATTGGTTATAAAACTAGACTTTCTGATTGATGGTGACTTGTGAGAGGGGGCCTTTACTTATCTTTTATCCATTTCCTTCTCAAAACCCCAGGTCACCGGGGACGTCTCCCCTGGGCCTACCACCCTAAATAGAAAGAGACATCCTATTGAACTGACAGTGATAGGATTAGTATCTCGTTTCAAAAAATTTCTCTCTTTTTCTTTTCTCTTCTATCAAAGTACAAATTACACGATAACAGGAACCTGAGGTAATTAATCAAGTAAATTTTATATATGATGATTAGCAAGTTTCTGATTGGTATCATGATATTATCTTTTACTTGCAAAATTTTTCATGTCCTTATAACTTCAGTAAGACGCGGAAGCGATCTCTGCAGCTATGTGCTATTAAGTATTGTCTTTGGCAGGTTCGCTTGGGATGGAGGAGCCCTCATGGGCTGATTTTGAGATGTGTTTTACCACATGAGACACATCCGATCAAGACTGAGTTGCATGCGGGGGTATGTGGTGGTCATTTTTCTGGTAGGACCACAGCCCATAAGATTATGCGTGTCAGATACTATTGGTCGACTCTATTCAAAGATACTCATACATTCATCTGCGCATGTGAGCCTTGTCAAAGGTTTGAGGTAAAGTAGAGATTGCCATCATTTCCCTTAGATCTAGTTGTAATAGAGGCCCCCTTCCAGCAGTGGGGGCTGGAATTTATTGGACAGATTCCATAGGTTTCTAGTGCTGGCCATTCTTGGATATTGGCAATTACTGATTACTTCACTAGATGGGTGGAATCCATTCCACTCAGGACATCATCCTCTGCTTCCATTATTCGATTCATGGAGGATAATATCCTCACTTGATTCGAAGTCCCTAGGAAGATTACAACTGATAACGCCAGTGTATTTAGATCAGTTGAGTTGGTGGATTTCTTCTTGAGGTTTGGTATCACTCTAGCCCATTCGGCTAACTACTACCCACAGGGTAATTCACTGGCAGAGTCCTCCAACAAGAACTTGATCAGGATAATCAGAAGAACAATTGGTGAAAACAAGAGAGCTTAGGATAGCAGTCTCCAGTATGCATTGTGGACTGACAGAGTGACAAAGAAGCAATCAACTGGTAAGGCACCCTTTGAAGTGGTCTATGGTGTTGATGTATTCCTACCAGTTAACTTAATGATTCCAATCCATGAGATGATTAGAGAGTTCACTACAAATGAGGAGGCCTTGCATGGCCGATTTGATGATCTAGTTCATCTTGAGGAGGATAGATCGGAGGCTTTGACACATTTCATTGATCCTCAGAGATAGGTAAAGAAAGCCTTTGATAAGAGGTCTAAAGGAAAGGTGTTCCATGTTAGTGATTTAGTCTTGCTGTGGGACAAGAGAAGAGAGAAGTCAGGAGACCACATTAAGTTCGATAGTTTTTGGTTGGGTACATTCAGTGTCCATGTTTCAGTGGGGCCCAATACTTTTTGGCTTGCTGATTTGGATGGTGATTTCATGCAGCTGCCATTCAATGGGAAGCGTCTTAAACACTTTTTCCAATGAAGGGTTTAACCCCTTCAACATTTTTTGGTACTTGTGAGCATTAGTTTAGATGTTTTTTCTTTTCATTCACTGTTACCTTTCTTTGCCAAGCGTAGATTCCATTGTTGCTTTCCATTTTTCAGTCTAAGATTAGATTCACTAGCCCACTTTCCCTTTGCCATCATGTGGTTTGAGTTGTGATAGATTAGGACTTTTCTTTTCTTTACTTCTTGCTTCCTAGGAAGACTTTCTACTTTCAAGATATGTTGTTCTTGTTAGAAGCCTTTTCTACTTGTCAGTGGCCTCATGACAGATGTTGTGTCAGTCTAGATTGCCAGTCTAAATGAGGGATCCTTGTTATATCACCTGAGGATAGAATTTAGGGGGGTAGGATGAAATACATAGGTGATTGTCTTTGTGTTTTCATCATGGCTTCACTAATTTTTACCATCTTACAGAGTCCCCTCATCCATCATAGGGATAAGATACCAAGTTTGAGTTGTTTGATCCACCACACATTTTGATTCACCTTGTTCACTTCACACTGGAGAAGGAGAATCATCATTGCTTCTTTTTTTAGTAGGTTTCCTTGTATCAACATCAACACCTTATCTACAATAAACCTAGGAGTGTTGAACACCTTAATGGCTGTAAGCCTCATTTGCAGTTGTTTCGCACTTGACATGGATGAGTATCATTGGGCCTTGATCAGGTGACTCTTGTCATGATTTAACTCCAAATCAGTTTTCATCATGATAGAGTGTGTTCGTGCCTTAGGCCCCATTGTCATCATTGGTGGGTGACCTTCACACTTAGTAGGGGCTTATCGCATTGGCCTCTGACTAAGTGACTGCCTCTTTTGTGTCAACATTAGCACATCTACCACATAGAGTAGTGCACTGGTTGGTGAGTGGAAGTAGTTTCAGAGTGTAGCAGTTTTCAGATCATATTTTTATCTCATCTGATTTTCAGAGGCATTCTGGTTTGAGTTTCATGGTTTGTAGGGCTTGACTCCATGGCCCAATAGACCATTTATTGGTATCATTCAGTAGGTGTTACGATTATCATCTTGATTCCTTTGGCATCAATTTCTTGACATCATGGGAATTGGATGGTTTTAGTTGTAGACGTGAGTTCTAGGTTCTCGAGACCCGCAGGGGGTCCTGCCCCTGTGAGTCACCATTTGTTGACCCCAAAATCTCACCTTTGAGATTTGGATGGTCAAAGGTCTAGTCTCTCCTTTCAGGCTAGCATTCATAGGTTCTTCTTGATAGCACAGGACCATCATTCAGAGGTCTTCCAAGCACAATGTTTCTTGCTCTGGTTAGTTAGAGGATGGTTTCTTATAGGTGTTGAGTTAAGAGCTTGTTTCAATGATTTCTAAGTTATTATAGGATGATATTTCAGTTTCGGATTGAGTATGAGAGACTTGCAGCATTATGGGACACTTCTTGCCCATGAGGATCTTATTGACCCCTCACATCAGTTATTTGAAAGCATATTCTTACTCCGTGTTCAATTCTTCTTCCAATGAGTATAAAATTGATGGTATTTGGACAACCTGTTTTTTGGGTGATGAGGTGGCACAAGTGATGACGTGGTAGGGTGAGGTGGCAACCCATGTGAGGCCCACATGCCTAAATTTGGGTCCTTTTTCCTCTTAAAACTGGGCCCACTAAGGTGACCAACACTTGCTAAATGAAAATTGGATAAAATAAAGAAGTTTCCCAAAGTCATAAAGCATTCTAAAGAAAGTCAAAAAGTCAAATTGGGTGAGTTGTCTCCTTTCTATTTTAGCTTTATATTTCTTCTTTAGATTTTAGCCTTTAACTTTTATCTTTTTCCTTTCCCATCTTTCCACTTTTCTTACTTTATCTTTTTCTTTAGCTTTCCACTTTTTCCCTTTCCCAACTTCTACTTTTTCCCTTTCCTAGCTTTCCACTTTTCCTACTTTAGCTTTCCACTTTTTCCTTTTCTCCCTTTTCCTTCCATTCTATCACTCATGCACCCTATTTCTCTCCATGAGGTGCACCCCTCTTACCGTTTTGGCCACAACTTCTCCATACCTAACCAGTTTTGACCCATTCGACCTCCATTCTCCTCCAAATAACCCCCAGATTTGGCTAGATTGCTTAGGAAATGTGCACTCAGCCAGTTTTAGCAGGTTTTCATGCAATGACACATGGAAGATGGACATATTGACACATGGGTGTTGGATATTGGACAACTTTTGGCCCAGTTTGGAAACATCAGGGAAAATTCTTCATGCAGTTAGTTATATATGCAACATGCTTCCATAGTTTATAGTTTGATCACTCTATTGCAAGAGCATTACTACTCTCTCATTATATTCTATCTCTCATTCTATCTCTCATTCTAGCTTCAGGTTCTTAGATTATTGGAGATTATTTTAACAGTTCATGGCTTTTCTCTGTGAGGGAGCCATTTCTCTGATTTGACATGAATAAAGAGTCTTATGTGTTGATTTTGGCCTAGATTCTTGCTATTGCATTGGATTTCTAACAAATTGCAGGTTTCCTGAAGCTCATACTTCACTGGGGGTCAATTTGGCAACATTGAAGTGTTCTTTTCTTGCTGATTTCTTTCTTTTTTCATTCTATTGGTTCGCTTTGCTTAGGGTTTTCCACTAAAATTGATCTAAAATCAAATTTTATGCAAATTTTGGGTGAGGTCATCTAACCCTCATTCCAAAACCAATTGTGTGGTTGTTGATTTATGTTTTTGTAGATCACATTTCATCCATCAAGTAGCATGTCCTAGGGTAGCCTCCCTATGGTTATCATGCACCAGGCCAAAATGAGAGGGGTGTTTTCATTCGTGACCTTAGGATCCACCCCTGACTTAAGCCTAGTTTGATTCCCTCAACCTACAATCGACCTAAAGCCTAGGGTGTCAAATTTAGCCTTGGAAGGCACTTTCATTTCCCTTTTCACCCTCTTCACCCTCTTCATCCTCTTCAAACCTTTCACCATATTCATATTGTGGCTCGTTGTGAGAATGACCACTGTCCTCTTCTTCCCTCTGATTCCTATTCCCCACCAAGACCATGAGAACCAAAAAAGGAATCATAAACCAAAATAAGACTAGTTTTCTCATGCCCAGCAACCATGTCTTTACATCTTCATCCTTCTTGTGCTCATCATCAAATGTAGGAGGTTTGATTTTGTTCGTTTCTCCTCGTAGCTCATCCACCCCAGACCTCTTATGCTTCTTGACAAGGGATGGACTTGAGTTGTTGTGTGCTCTCTTATTGGAATGTCTTGAGGAGTGATGGTGATGTCTGCTAACACTTCTTGTTCTTATTTTCTCATCAGGAGACATGTGACTTATTGATTTGCTTGAGCCACTCTCATTATCCAATTTATTTTCTATTTTATTCAATCTCTGCATTAACTTCATGTTGAAATCCTCATGTTTCTCCTTGGCTTTCATAAGCCTTTCATTATCATCTTCGTGTCTTTGGACATCCTTCTGCAAATTTTTAATGGTCTCTACCATATTCATGTTTTCATCCCTTCCTTCTCCATGTCCATTGTAGTTTGTTCCTTCAATGCCCAAATGGACATCCATCCCTCTGATCTCATATTCTTGGATGTAAGTCCTCTATGCATATTCCATTCCTCCTGCACTCTGTGTTGATCCTTATCTGATCTAGTTGTTGTTAACTCTGCAAAATGTGTAGCCAACAAAACTTTGTCACACTAAATGTTTTAACAATTTCATGAAAAATATGAACCATTTTGGTTCAATAATATATCAAAATTATTTCTTCTGATTTCCTAAAAAATTGATTGCCCAAATCAATTTTCTGGGTAAATAATTATATTTTTTTGTCCAACACCTTTCCAATGCCTGCTTCCATGCTCAATTCTGAGTCTTGAGAAAAAATTTATGGTTATTTGAAAATTATCTATTAATTTTTCTGTTCACTCTTCAACTTGGTGCAATTTTGCGTTGTAATTATGCATTTTTGCACCTCCTCCATTGGATTTTTAGTAGGATATCAATTGGGTTTCTTCATATACATATTTTGGACAGTCTGTCCAAGTGTCACCTTTTTCTCGATTCTGGGATGTTAGTTATATCCTGTTGAAGTTCTAGGACAATTCGTGTTTTTTGGTCTAGAATGCTACAGGTACCTTCTTTGCCATCTTAAACATTTTTAACATGCCCAGAAATGTAGTTTAGCTCTAGGAATGTATTTTATGGTTCAATATATTTCCATTTATTTCTCTTGTGCCTCAATCTGATTCCGGAGCAGAAATTTATGGCTCTTCGAAGTTAGTTGGGTCTTAAATTTTACCCTCCACTGTTTGTCCTGTAACTTCCTCATAAAAGATTTGTTTGACAAACGATTTACACCAATAGAAATCTCTCTCCGGGCTCTTTCATTTGAGTTGTAGAGACAGAGTGTACCTTGTTACACTCTATTCTTGTGGTTTTTGAGTAGCTAAAAACGTTGTTAAGGGCCTAAAAAATGCGCTGCAAAAAGATGACCTTAAAACAGTATAAAAAGTCGCATAAATTTGTTGGTTTTATGCTCTTGTACACCATCCAAATGACTTCGCGCGCACAAATTTCAACCTTTACACCCATATTTAGCATGCGCAACAACACCATAAGGTAGCACATGCTTTGTACACCTATAACCAATGTGGATCACTTCTCTATCACGCCAATAACTGGTGCGCACTACTTTTGTGTCGCGCGCCAATATCCACGGTGCACAATTTTGGTTCATGCACTAATACCTGTTGCGCACAATTTTTGGTGTCGCGCGCTAATATTCCATGCACATTTTACTCTACGCGTTGCACCATGCCAAATTTTAGTACACCCCCACTGTGAACTATTGACTAAGTTGTCGCACGACAGCATATACCAACATTGTGCATGCACAAACAAAATTCCTTTGCACTCTGTCAATACTGCGCACACCACGCGCACCATTATTATGCATGTGCATATCGCATGCTCAAGTATTATGCATGCGTCACTCAATCTGAATTGCGCAATGATAAATCTAGTGCGCACACCAAAAATTTTCGTGCATTACCACTCTGCATCGCACAGTGCCAAAATTAAGTGCACAAACCCGTGCGCCAAGATTTTTCGCACATTACCACTTTTCACTACGCAGAGCCAAATTTTAAGTGTGTGCACTCGCGCCCCAATATTTTTTGTGCAATGCCACTCTACATCTCCCAGCGCCAAATTTTAGCACGTGGACCCACAAGCCAATATTTTTCCACGCAATGCCATTCTGCACCGCACAGCGCCAAATTTTAGTGCGTGCACCCGCACGCCAATATTTTNACTACGCATCTTCCATTTTTAGTGCGCCCACCAGCACACATTCATTTTTATGCACATCAATTCCTCGTGAATTCCGCTGCAGAAATTGGGGCTTTTGCCAAACATTTTCCCAATTTTCACCATATACATTCTGCAACTATGAAATGTATTCAATTTCACCCTGATAACAAAAATTCAACCTCTACAACAAAAAATCATTGTTGGTTGACATTTCTAGAATGAACTTTTCCCAAACTCAATTCATGAATTGAGAAGTTTAATCAACTATGTTAGAAAAACAAGACCGCGGAGCAATAAAATAAAAAAAATGCAGAAACAAAACATACAAGATACACAATACAAGAGAGACATAGATTTACGTGGTTCACCCAGTGAGGGCTACGTCCACCAGAGAAATTTCCAGGTCCTTCCTTTATTATTATCCAGCAAATGAAGGGATACAACCTACAGCAAAACCCATTGTAACTTCATCTTCTTTCTCTCACAATCTCCTCTCTTAGAATACAATATTTGCCATCAACCATAGCCAATATACATTTCCCTCATAAAAGAGGGTTGCCTTCTAGAGCAAAAAACCCTAACATAATCTCTACCGTTAGATCTGTGACCTTATAATGAACGGTCCAGATTTACAATGAAATTACAATATATATTTACAAGGCAATTTTTTCCTTCGGGGGACGCTGCCCCCAGACCCCGCAGAGGGGGTACCCCCCCTCTGCACTCCCCCGCGTGGAAGAGTTTACATACTTCTGGGGTGTAAATACTTCATGGGGTATAAACACAATTGAAAGCAAGGACCTCTGAATCAGGAAGATAATCAGGCTCCACAACCAACAATCTCCCACTTGGAGATTGATCTCAACAACTCTACCGCTACTGTATATGTTGGACTCTGAACCTTCTTGGACCTGGAAAATTTCTCATCTTCATCTTCATTCTTGAAGACCAACTGAAAGTGAGCAAGTACTCAATTTCTCCCTCGTTACTCCCTTTGTTAACATGTCTACAAGATTCTGGCTAGTGTGTATCTTTTCCAACTTAAAATGTCCATCTTCCAAAGCGGATCATGTGAAGTGGTACCTCAACTATATATTCTTAGTCTTCGAATGGAAGGTTGAGGTCTTTGCAAGGTGAATGGCACTCTGACTCTCACAGTACAACCTGTTGTTCTCCTGCTTCTTTCCCAATTCCTCCATAAACCTCTGTAACCAAATCATCTCTTTACTAGCCTCTGTAGCAACTACATACTCTACCTCTGCTGTTGAAATTGCAACAA
>JASDQU010221194.1:17950-35318 GCA_032191745.1 Picea mariana
AAATCATGTGTAGTTCCTTTCTTGATTAATGTTGATGATTCTTTTGAAATCCGTGAACAACATGCTTCTTGCATTGGCTTAAAGTTGATGAGAAAAATGAGATACGAAGGAGGAGGCCTTGGAACAAATGGCCAAGGTATTATGGATCCCATCGAGGCAATGGTTTGGCCTCGATATGTCGGGATAGGCTATGTCCCAAAGGATGTTGGGGAAATATCCAAAACCATTCGGGAAGAAGACCCCAAGACAATCACTGAGACTCCAGAGGTCAATAGTTCATGAAGAGATGAAATTTATTCAATGCAGGCCGGGAGCACACCTTCTCATGATCAAGGATTCGAGACATCTTCAGGGAGAGATGAGCATCACAATGACAGAGTTGAAACCAACTATTCTTGTCAGTCTGACTCCATAGGAAACTCACCGAGGTATAAGAAATCTCGAAACTCTAAAATGCCATTTGATTATAAGCATGTTAATCAAATAAGACAGAGCTTGTGGCATAAAATACCATGCACATTTTGTGGATTGAGTAACCACGCAGTGTCCTAGTGTTGGAAGAGAAAATCCTTGTGCAGGAAGGTTATGGCAACTAGGAGAAGGATGAGGATGACATATTTCTTTCCACACACAGGAAAGAGAAGGGGGAATGCACCTCTGAAGGAGAAATGATACTACAACCATTGTAGTAGAGATGGGAATCATGAGGCCACTTGTTGGGCCTTACATCTAGATCTACGTCCAAAGAGGGAGAAGAAGACCAGTAAGAAACCTCTGAGGGAGACAACCAATCAGGCATTGCTACAGGAAAATCCGCCACCAGGAGAAGACCAACTACCAGATAAAGGATAACTCGGTAAAGAGGACATGCTCAACAAAATGGTTGAACAAATGGGGAAAATAATTGAGTTAGTCGAGAGTGGCCATCTTTGTAAATAACATGTTGCGATTCAGACCCCTTAGAAGGGTATTGTGTAAAAGTGATAATTGTTGATATCACTTCTTTTTTTTGGCACATGTTGATATTGTTAGGCCTTGTGAGGTAGTTTGGGTAAGGGTTTCTTATTGTAAGTCCAATGGACATGAAACTTATAATGTAACGAATTTCGGGGACCAAAAGTCCTTTCAGTTGGGAGGCGTGATCTGGATGGATCTAGGGAACATCATAGAAGTTTCAGAAGTGTCCCAGGAGGCTCAGAATGGCCTCAACAAACAACAAAAGGGAAAAAATTCAAAGTTCCCAAAACTCAGTGAAAATGACATGATCACGAAGAGCTTGTCACAATCTTTCTAGCGGTGCAAATGAATAGTCAAACAAAGTTACAGATCAAAAAATATAAGCGGTCAATTTTTTGGTCAACCGTACAACCTACGTGGAAAGCACAAAGGGTGACACATGTCATGATGATGTCAGCATGCCACGTGGAAACACTAGAGGCTGCCACATGTCACTTGGATTTGGACTTTTTAGGGAACCACGTGGATGAGTAAAAATATGCCACATGGCACCCCCAGGTGACGCCACATGGCACCACCCAGAAGGTGCCACGTGTCTAAGGTAACGTTAATGCTCATAGGTGGACAAATCAGAGGATGCCACGTGGTACCCCTGAAATGCACAAGGAGGCCCCGTGAAAAAAAATTAAAAATATATATATAACAGAACTGCGCCAAATATGGAGGCACTTCCGCTATATACAACAGAGCCACTGTAGTTAGTAACCACTAACTATATGCCAAAACTATTCGCCAAAAATAGACAACCGCTCGCCATTTTTGTGGCAGTTCCACCATATTTAGCAGGTCCGCCTTTCTAGCGGTCGCCTGCCAAATTTAGCTGGGCACGCCAAAATGGTTATAACCGTGTTATAAATGGGTAGGCCCGTGGGATTCGAACTCGGTACCTCCGCCAACCAACACCCTAAAATTAGCTCCACTAACCACTCCGCCAACTTCCTCATCAATGCACAACTGCCCGAAAAATTGTATAAGAAGGGGGTTCTGGGCAGAGTTCGGGAGACACACAAGAGTGAACGAGTATGAAAGTGGAGAACTAATTGCACCCATACAGACTCATATGGAATTGTACGGCCTGGTATGGATTTTTTCACGCAGTTCAATATTTTCAGCATTTATTGCAGGAGCAGTGGCATGCAAACCGAGGAAAGGGTGCCTCTTGGGCCAAAAAGTGTCTGACTCGGATCAAGGTGTGGAGAGAGTCATTTTTAGGTAAAATGATGCCATGAACGCAATGGTGGTGTTAGTTTTATGATATAAGCAAATATTTTGTAGATTAACTCCATAATGAGTCATTATTACAAAGGCAATGACATGATAGCCGAGGCTGAGTTGTCTCTTGGGCTTGAAAGTGCCCGACTCAGATGGAGATGATTTGGCAGTCGCTTTTAGGTAATTCGGTGACGCAAATCCAATCGTAATGTGAACAATAGTGGGGAGATACTGAGGGGGATCGGGCAATAATGTGTGGCATACTGTGGCTAATGTTTGGCGGAATTGAGGTAGATCTGGGCAATAATGGGTGTAATGGCCATATTTAGAGCATATGGCACAAGAAAAATTTGTTCCTAACCCTTTCTTGTGTGTGGTTGAGGATTCTGTAGTAGCAGCTGAAGTACTTGGTGGAGTGGTAAGCAATGGGGTTTCTTTGGGGAGCTGGATAAGATTGCGTAACTCGGGAAGAGTAGGACATCTGTTAGTGGGGTGTCCTTCTCTTTCGCCTAGTGCACAATGAGGTTGAGCTCGAGGAGGGAGCTAAACTATGGGCTCGTTCTTCCTTTGTTTTCCCTCAGTGATGGTGGTGTTTCCGCCAATTTGGGGTGGGGGTGGTGTGGCAGGGGCCTGTACTGGGATCTGCATCGGTAATCCCTCTGTCTGAGGAGGGAGGGGTGGTGTAGGAACCATGGAGGGTGGATGAAGATACCATACAGGGATGGAAAGGACCATGTTGGGAAGGGTGAGAGTAGTAGCTACCTGGAATGCTTGGACTCCAGGTGGGGGGTTGAAGAAGGGGATTTGGGTAATAGCTTGGGGGACTGTCTCCCAAGTTGGGATTTTCCCCTGGAGGGGGGGTGAACCTGAGACAAGTGGTTTGGTGGTGGTTTCAGGGAATTCATTAGGTAGTATTTCATCGACTAGTGGAACTTCGATGTGGGGAGGGGCCTCAGTGAGAGGATTATTGTCTCCAATATCGGTTATGTTAGAGGAAACTACACACACTTGTGATGAAATAAATGAGTTTAGGAGAGGTGGTGCTCCATGATAAGTCCCTAACAAAGATGGGTCCTTGAATATTCTAGGACCCATGTCAATGACTGAAAAAACATCCGAGCTAGTGCGGACGAGGGAGAGGATGTTATCAATGTTGGCATATTGATTAGGCTCGTAATGTGTAAGTTGGTTGATGGTGACGATTTTACCATTATGGGGGAACATCATCGTACGAAACACAGAAGAGGATACCACCTTCATAGAATACATGTAGCTACGTCCGAACAAGATATTGTAATCAAGTGGGGCATTGATAACTTCAATGTCAATTAGGATGGTTTTTACCCCAAGTTCTATGGGGACATTTCGGAAGAGCCCTTCAGGGGATGATGGTCAACCGTCATAAGCTCCCAGGGTGATGATAAATGGTACTAGCTCAAGTGAGCCAAGTTTCTTCCATACAAATTTGGACATGATTCATGTGGATGCACCTTCATCGATGATGCACCGATGAACTATGATGTTCCAGATCTTAACTGGTGTCTAAAAAGATACTAGGGCGAGGAGGCATGGTTCTCCGTTATCTAGATCAAAGGTGATGAGTTGATTATCAGTTGGGTCGACTGCCCCCAAAGAAGAAAGCAAGGATTTGTGTTGTGAGGGACAGATTTGGAGGACCTCCAAAATGGACATGGCTGCAGGGGATTGTGTTAAGTCATCAACCGAAGTATAGTTATGGGCTTCCCTATCATGAGGGTTATGTACATTCCACCGTAAAGGTACGCAGGCTATATGAGGATTGGGTTAAGTGTTAGGGCGTGGGATCATCAATGGTTGTCTGGATGTATCGGGAGTGGTAATTGAAGTGGTTGGGGTAGAGTCAGGAGGGAATCTGTATTAACGACCGCATGTTTGCAAAAGAATCTCTTCCTTGTTGGTATGGAGAATATTCGACCGGATTTCTGGGTTGATTGGGACCTGGATTTTGATACTACCCCATTTGTGGTGGGGTAGAGTTTATCTCTTGTTGGGTATTCATCACACCTTGGTGTGGAATAGGGATTTTCAAAATGGTTGGAGGTGGTAGTTGCAAATAATGTTGTGGGGCCTACTGAGGGGCAGACAGTGTCGGAGGGCATTGTGTGTTCATGGATTCTTTCATCCATTTGAAATCGAAAATTTGGGGGCAGTGGTGAGTATAATGTCCATACTCAACACATAGAGCGCAAAGGAAGTTAGTTATGAGATTATTGTTCTTCCCTTATCGTGGTTGATTGTTATTTTTTCCCCCTTGAGGGTTCTGGTTGCCCCCAACGGGACGATTTTGTTGGGGATTATTTCCTCCTGGTCCCGGGTTGTTATTGTTTCTATTTATCCCTTTATTCTTGGCATTATTCAGATGATGGGCCGAATTTTCCATATTCAACTGGTCAAAATCATGAACCTGTTGAATGGGAGAGGGTTGGACAAAATTAACACCGACATATGGTTGTCCTGGTAGAGGAGCAACTGGCTGGGGAGGACCAGGAAATGAAAAATGTGGATTGTTTTGTGGGGACGATCCATATGGTGTGTAGGAAGTTGAATTACTTCCACCACTATTGGGGTTATATGCGAGGGTTGGGGGTGAACTCGTACTTGGTTGAGAAACCAGATGCATCATGGGTACTGGTGGGGGTCCTCCCAACGGTGGAGGGGCAGCCACAGGATATGATTGTTGGTGAGTGGGAGGAGGGTAATAAGATGTACCTCCATATGGTTGTGGATATTTATTTGCACCAAAATTAGGTGATGGGTGGCCGTAAGGGTTTAGATGTGTCATAGAACCAATAAACCCATCTGCGGCGTGAGAAACTCCAGGTTTGTCCTGGCCAAATGGTAGGGGTCTGGGCACGTTAGGAAATATTGTGTACAGGTAAACCGATTGGGCATATATGAGGTCGAATTGTTTAGCCTTGTTGATGGCCTCCTCTTTTGATTGAGGAAAAATGGATTCTACATCCTTGGCAATCATAGGGACGAGTGATTTGAGAAACCAATCAAGAATTTGTTCTTTGGTGGTTTCTGCTTTACACAAACTACATCACCGCCACCATTCATTGATGTGGTCGGTGATATGGATAGCATTGGTTTATTTGAACTCAGAGATAAGTTCTAAACCAGTGTCATGATAAACTGGTAATTGAAAAAAGGACAACAAGGCCTTGGCCAATGATTCAAAGGTCACACGGGACCCTAATTTTTCGTCAACATACCATTTGGTTGATGAACCAATGAGAGTTCTTTGAAATAACCTCAAGCGGATGGAATCATCCATGATGATGTTTGAAGAGCACCATAAGTGGAAGGTCATAACATGGTTGGCAGGGTCTTCCCTTGGTTTTCCTTCAAACTTCAGAATGTATGAAGGCAATTTGGTCGGCATATTGGGCCAAGTGGCATCATGTAAAATAGGATCATTCGTGAGTTTGGTTAAATCAAGAATATTGGGATGCCAAGTAAGGAAAAGGGGGATTGGACAGAGGATTAGTTCCACCCATTGTTTATGTAGGTAATGGACCTGTCCCTTGAGAGGTATTTGGTGGGTTTGTACTTCTTCTTTGAGAAGAAGTTTGAATCCCGCCTCCTTGTGAAGGAGAACTAATAGATGGATTGCCTTGGGTATTTGACCCATGTAAAGTGGAACCAAGTAAATATGATCCCAAAACAATATCACTCACTGGGGTGTGAGATGGTTGAGCCAGTGACTTGGCAAGACTAGGGACTCCTCCTAGAATAGGAGGGAGATTCTGCAAGCTTCTAGAACGACGAGAATTCTATGGTTCCCCTATGGTTCCGACTAGCAAAGTGAATGGTGACAAGAGAAATAAATGAACCGATACTTTTATATGTTTGACCTTCACAACATAGTGTAACTCACAATTGCATGTAATCAAATGAACATCATACATAAATCGATTGTAAAATAAACAAGCATGTAGATAGGTGGATTTTATCTGCGTGGGGGAAACAAAAATAAAAGCTTGTGTCTTAAAATACTTATCGTCCTTCCTCTCGATTTAGCACTGACCCTTCCAATAGAACTCGACAATGGGGTCTAAATCCACCGAAAGAGGAACTAGTGAAGGTTGAAGTAGTCAGTTATAATGAGGGGTAGAGGGTGCATATCTCGAAAGAGTTGGCGATATTTCCCAATAGCCACACAAAATCTGACCAAGGTGCAATTGCAACCCACAACCACCACATGTGTAGACATCCTAAGTTTGGCCACTAAGTACCTCGGTCAAAGTGCAACATTTAGATTTTTGTCCTAAGAAATGGGTCACGGGCTAGATACCCTCACAAGAGTTGGGTGACTCAAGGAGGGATTCACAGAACAACCAGACCTCGGCCTTCGACCCTTCACGGGTATCTCCCTACCTTATGGTATAGGAACACTTGACTTGGAGGATTTGAATGATCTCTATTCTCAAATTCTATTGTTTCAAAATGTGAGAACCTGATAACAGGGGGTTATTTGGATGCCTACCCCCGAGATCCTACCTAGCCTAAAAATTTCTTTTGGCACCTCCTGTGGAGGAAAATTTA
The DNA here is from genome assembly GCA_032191745.1 of Picea mariana. Lineage (NCBI taxonomy): Eukaryota > Viridiplantae > Streptophyta > Pinopsida > Pinales > Pinaceae > Picea > Picea mariana. Next base: position 24,767 of record JASDQU010221194.1, read on the forward strand.
GTGGGTTCTTAGAATTTTTTTAGATGTGGTGGGCTGAGAGATTGGGGTCATGGACCAACCTCGTTTGAATTAAATTGGTGTGGATAATTTCCAAAGAAGTACTTCGATCTTTCGGAATTCCTTTGAAGTACTTTGTGGGTACTACAAAAGAAAGCTTACTTCGACCTCTACTATTCTAATAGAAATTATGTCTGTGAAGAGTGGCTTTGTGTGCAAGAAAGTGAAAAGCGTGCAAAGATTTTTTAATAAGTTAAGTGTAAGATTGCAACATATGGACTTCATGTGGTCCTTACAAATCTTCTTACCTAGCTTACTATGTTTCTTTGGTACAACCTTGCGGAATATTTAAAGCCTTAAAGAACTAGCAATGTGGACATATGGGTCCTTACTTAATCCTTTAAACTCCCTAGAATGTTGTCTATGCTAAGAAAGATTTTTAAAACTATCCTAGGATTGTAGAGATGTGGGCATGTATGGGCCTGGTACTTGATCTTTTAAACTTTCCTAGAGTGTTGTCTAAACTAAGAAAGATTTTAGAAACTATCATAAGATTGCAAACATGTGGGAATGTATGGGCCCTTACAAAACTTTAAGATGATTTCCAAAACTAAGAGGTACCCTAGGGGGGTTTCGTCCTCTCCTAATTATTTGTTAAGGGAGATGCAATTTCCTTTCAACCACCTTTTCCGATTCTCGAGATCACACTAGGGTGTGGGGGAAGAGCATACTTGAGGGTTAAAATTGATTTCTAGTCCCAAATTAATTGATTATGTTTGAAAAAGCAATAACTTCACCTCAAAATTTTAAATGCCAAATGAGCCATCCATGTGGCAACAAAGCAAAGAGAAGAATTGTGATTATTTTTACCCCTATGTGCTTATGTTCTCTAACCTTCCTTATGAGAAAGGACTCTAAGTGAAGTGTGATTGCTTTACAAAGTGCAGGAAATTAAAATCTGAAAGCGATGGGCCCTCAAAGCATTCATAAAAAACCTTACAATTTGCAAAACTAGACTTATGCGCGGGTTGTAGTTCTAACAGGTGCGCAAAGGGTGCAGAGTGCACACGATGTAAATATTTATGAAGGTTGTCATGCACACAGTGCGTAGAATGTGCTTCTGTGTGCCTCAAAATTCGTGCACTTCCTATCACGCGTCGAGAAAGAAATTTCCAAGTGAAATTCTCTTTCCTTGGCTCTGAATTCTGACTTTGGAAGGCCAGATTAGGCTGGTTTTGGTACCTGGATATCCAAACAATTAAAAGGAAGTGCTCTCAATACTTAAATAGGGAGGAATTTGATACCTATCCCCAGCATGGTCGCCAATCTGTTGTGTTGGTTTTGTCACATTGGTGAGAAAAAACACAACACTAGCATGCTTAGTTAAGTTAGCTAAACAAGAAAAAGGTTTGTGAGTTGATTAGATAACCAAATACACATGAAACAAGGAAATAAAAAAATAAAAATAAAAAAATAAATGTTAGAGAAGCTTGCAAGAACTAGAACCATAAAAAGAAAAAAATGACCATCATATAGCTACCAATGGATCAATATATTGATAGGCTAACACCGTAGAGAAAGGCAGGGACTTATGAATCCCCTCTTCCTCCTTGGGAGGGATCTTGAGTTCCCTAATAGAGATCTCTTCTCTTCATGCAATGGCAAGTGACAATGGTGAAAAAATACAATGCCAATCCTCTCAAGAGGTGAGTAGGATGGCCCTTGTTATAGTGCTTGAATGATTCAAAGAGAAAAGAGGATCCTCCAAGAAGAATTCTTGCAGTATAGCAATACCTTGAAGTTCTTATTTTTCTAGCACACCCATAACACATATTTATAGTGTCCATTCATGGAAAGATACAACTGGTTCATAGTGTGAACAAGGGGCCATTTAGGGCACTTCCTAGCCCTTGACCAACCTCCAAGCTAGAGTTCTCTCAGATCTGAGTGTCAAATCGTGTTGAGGGTCGAACTAGAAGTGGTTGAGGGGTCGACAAGATTCATAAATGCGTCATTCATGAGAAGTGCACGGATTTTCTCATAGACTGTCGCACATCTTCCACATAGTGCACATTGAGGGTTGTGTTAGCCTGCACACTGTGTGCACGCTTCTTTTTCTGAATTTGCGCACTTTAATTTTTGAACCAAGTGTATAGTTTTTGTGCCTTTTGATGGATTTTGGTGATGTAGGTGTACTAATTGATGCTGAAATTGATGTCTTTCTTCAACCATTGTGCGTAATGATGCGGGCGATTTTTCGGTGATAACACCCTCCATGAGACATCCCCACAAGCGAAGAAGGTCTCAAGAGACTTTCAACTCACTACTCAATCCACTAATATCAAGCTGCAACAATTGGATTCATTCTTGGATGTTGAATGGCAGGCCTTCGCTTAGATGTAACCAACTACCCTAAATGATGGGAATCCTAGACTTTCATTGCTAATGCTTTTATTTTGTTGTAGAAATGGTAGGCACACTTGTAGAAAAATGATGTTTTCCACGACTAAGCCCTATGAATTGTCCCCGAGTTGGCCCCTTTGTTGGAAGGAAGAAAAGACTAGAAGGGTTGGTGAGTCAATGGTTGCGGTCGGGGCTTGTTGGCCTCTTTATTTTGGAAGTTGCAAAAGACCAGATGGATGAGATTGCATAATAAAGGAGCATAGAGATCAGTGAAAAGGACACACAAGAAGAATACAGGGACGCTGAGTAGGTCGACTACAAATGGATAAGAGATGTGGAGTATAATTAATGAGGTGACCTAAATACTGGATAGACACAATTGTCCTTATCCTATTTTGTAAATGAACTTGGCACGATCAACTTTAGCTAGCTATGGATGTATAACAGCTCTTCAAATTTAAAGGGAAAGGGTTACAATTTTCTTTTGGTTACTTGTTACTTGTTCTTGTTGTATCTAGTTAGAGATTGATTCACATTGGGTGGAGTATGTTGAGTCACTCTTCTGTTGGTTCCCCTTGGTCCACAATTCTATTGTAATATCTGACTATGAATGAATAAGGAAAGATTGGGCCCCTACTTTAATTGTTTTGTGTATATCTTATCTATGGCACATGGTTAGTGAATCTACAGTGAGTATGTTGAGTCACTCTTCTGTTGGTTCCCCTTGGTCCACAATTCTATTGTAATATCTGACTATGAATGAATAAGGAAAGATTGGGCCCCTACTTTAATTGTTTTGTGTATATCTTATCTATGGCACATGGTTAGTGAATCTACAGTGTGTTTACTTTGTTATGGAATATATTATATGCTTTTGGTTATGGTTGTGAATTTAGTTATTGTTTTCCTTTGGTCATTCTTGTTTCTGCAAGTATAACTTATAGATTAATAGATCACTAATGGATACAAGATTGCATCCATCATGGTATTTCTTCTTATCCATTTAAAGTTTCAGTTGTGCTTCAGGTGAGACTTTCTTCTCCTTGGGAAGATTGGAAATGTCAGTGCATCTAGATTATAAGGGGAGCTTTTGTTGGTAACCTGTGAGATCCCTGGTCTCTATCAAACGCCAACAATAAAGATGTTTAGATGTTTATAATTGATAAGCAATATTTAATGATATTTTGTAATTTGTAATAGTTCAAATTTCATTCATAATCAATATAGATCCATATTAATTTCTAATTATTTATTAAGCATCTATACTTCAATAATCTAGTGAAAAACATCTATGCTAGTTGTTTTATGGTGGATTTTTTTTTTTTTTCATTTTTATAGACTTTAATTTTTTTTCTAATTTAGTTTATTAATATTATATTGTGTTACACATATTGTCCATACTTAATTGTAAATACACCTTAACTCTATGATACAATAACTTTTTTAATATATTTTTCATATAAATACATTTTTATATACACTTGTAAATCAATAGAAAAACTCTTCTTTGAGACTCTCATCACTCTTGTTATCTTAGATGGTTGTGAAGTTTGGGGTTGCAATACCTTCAGAGAATCATGGAAAAAGATAGAACAAATCCAAAAGTGTTTTATAACTTATAATCTTAAAATTAAAGGCAATACACCCTACCCTACCCTCCTCATAAAAGTAGTATTTCCTCCGTTGAGAGCATTGCTATGACTAGGTACTTAATGAACAAGAACAAGATAAATAACATGGAAGACAAGAGTCTTCGTAAGATTGCTTCAAACTCCATTGAAAACCACATGCAACTCAAGCTAGGGTGGCATAAAGATGCCAAGTCTTGGATAAATCATTGGGGTATCAAGGAAGAAGACACTCTGCAAAACCATGATCATATTAAAAACATTATTGCATCTAAATTTAAGGAGAAATTGTGGTGCGATAAAGAATTAGAAGATAAGAAAAAATTAAGATACTACAAGGAGATAAAAAGTATCTCTCTATTTGAATTATTGTAAAGAAGGAAATCAATATTGCTAAATAAGAACAATCTTTCACGAGCTCAATAGTAAATAGGATAAAACGTCATGGATCTAAAGAATTTATCATCTTTGTCAAAGTAAGAGGGTTGGAGATGAAAAAACAATTTCAAAATATTTATCACCAACCTTCCTTACCTTTTAAGTCATCAAAACTATTATGATTTAGGAATGCTACTCTTAAAACTCTTTAAACATAGAAATAAAATTTAAAAGAAAACAGGGTAATTCCTTACCTTTTTATAACCATCATCATATTAAATTTATAAAAAATATTCAGGACATTTAGTTTCTCTCAAATTACATGATTTCATTTCTCTCACATTTCTTGAAGTGTAAGGTTAAGTTTAAATAGTTGACATATTCTATTATAAAAATATCATAATATAATTATTCTAAAATTAAATATGATAATATTTGAAATTGGATATTTTCTAAGAATGTAAGTTTTCATAGTTAGACATGACGATAAATACTTGTACATGGTTTTGAAGTATCCAACTTTTCAAAACCATATACAAAAATATTTTATAATATTGGATATTTTATTTGTTGAATATATTTAATTATATTGTCTTCTTCATTGATGTTTTGTTTATATAGCAAATAATAGAATATTAAATTAAAGTAAATGGAGGTAATATAATAACATAATAACACATAAGTTTTATTCATAATTTAAAAAATAAAATAATTTTGATAAGTTTATTTGACTGGTAAAGTTTAAGAAGGTATACATATCCTACCCTTCTCTTTATTTGAACTAATATATTATTATCATTTCTATGATTAGAGTTGATATATGTGCATGACCATCTATATACTCTGGATGATGGTTGGTGCACCTATACCAAGTTCAAAAGTAACCTAACCCATTTCAAGCGGAGTTTTCCAATCTGTTGTCCACTTGCCTCATTCTTCCTAAATTCATTGAAAACACGAACATATTTCTTTATTCGTTTGTTTGTATCTCCTTTTACTTTTGACTCTTTATTTGTTCGTCTCTATCTCTTTTTGCTTGGGGTTGTCAGTAGCTCAACATTCACCTAATCTCATTGCAATCTAAAATAAACGATTTGGAGAATTCCCCGCACCAATTCACAGTTTTCCATTGTTTGCTTTGCAATTTGCGATAATATTAGTTTTCCATTGTTTGCTTTGCAATTTGCGAGAATATTCTTCGACGTCGTAATTAAAACGTATCAATTTCTGCATATTATTTTGTTTCACTGGCATTAGACTCACTCTGTGACTTTGGAACTTCCGATGTGTGTTTTTGGATGAGAAATTTCAGGGTTGATTTGATGATAGGTTTCGATATTTTTCATTTATTTTTCCCAAAAAAATTTGCAATTTTGATTCTAAACTAATTCCAGTTTAGAATGTAAATCAGATTCTTCAAATCTTTCAATCACATTAGGAATATAAAGCACATATATATTAATAAGAAAATTACAAAATTAATGTACATATCATTTCTTACTCTATAAAAATAACTTTCAAATTTTTTGTTTTTTTCTTTTTCTTTTTAACCTCATGCCATTTTGGGAAGAAGGATCCATGTTGTATATCTATAATTTAGAGTGCAGGAGATCACTAAGCAAATTGGAGACCAATTCATTATTCGAATCAAAAGTGTCAATTTCATGAAACTGCTGCTTCATTTCCCAAGAGAGACAATAGACACAACTTCCATCCTTCATGAATAAATATCAGTATTGTTAGCTTCTGCTTCATCCTCTGAGACCAGACAAGGTCCCAAGCGACACTTATAGACAAGTAGGAGTAGCCTTCTTGGAATCTTGTGTTTTCTGATTTGCTTCATCATGTTAGTCTTCATCCAATAGTGGAAATGTTCAACTTTTTTATTTAGAGTCTTTTAAATGCTGTGGAAGATGACATATCCTGGCACGAGAATGTTGTATTCTCATAATCCAAGACCTAAGTCCATGTAAAATATTTCCATTTGAGAATCATTTTTCTAGAGGATCTTCAATGAGGTCAATCTCAACACAAAGTCGAGCATGTGTACATAATCCAACTATAGCTCTCTCAAAATCTGTTTTCATGTAACTATCCAAAATATTACCAATATCCTTCAGAATTGAGATATGTTGGAAGTGTGAGGGTAAATTGTGAAGATGAACCCAAACTAGCATATGAGTAATCGGCATAAAGCTTGGATCAACTCTGTGAACCAAGGAATTATAAATAGTTCTTCTTCGAAAACTTTTTTATAATCTTCATTATCAAAAAAATGAACTATAAACAAATCCTGGAACAAAGAGATATCTCACAATTCTTTGTCCAAGTCGAATAAATCTACAGGGACAAATCTAATGAAAGAAATTCCGATATTGTAATCTCCATCAAAAGCTCATCTTCCACTTTATCTACCACATAGACACAAGGAAAAGGAGTCAGAAGTGAAAGGTTCTTGTATTTTTCATTGCATCCTCAAAGGACACAAGCTTTGAGGAGGTTGAAGAGGCCCCAAAGTCCATTGGTCCTCCCCATAATCTCAAAGACCAAATGGATAGCTGAATATTTGCATAGGGTATAGTTAGACAATAGAGATTGAACTGCCAATTGTTTACCTAAAAAATAGGGATTGATGGTCCACTGGAGCCCTTGTTAAAAATTCCAATCGCTGCTACAAAATCACTTGAATTCACCCACTAAAACACAGTATTCCCATTGAAAAACTTGACGAATCAGTGGAAAATTGTCCTGGACAATAGTGTTTTCAAAAAATACTTGACATGCATGGAATTCAACTAACATATCACTATCAAGTGTTTTCACAAACACTTGATATTTCGTCAAACACTTGACATGCAGACTTTGAATGGTAATGAAGGCTGTATAATCACTTGTGGGGATTTTCAATGACATCTATGGCATTTTGCATGCTGGTAGCAATGGTAGGAATGATCAAGAAACCGACAGGCAGCCTCACGACTTCACCGCCATCTCTCATCCACACATTCTTGCCTACTCGAGAATAAAAAAGGTTTCTCCAATATTTGCCATCATACCTTTTTAAAGCATCCATGTTGTGTTGGACATCCAGCAGGGCCCCGGATCGACTCCTGTACAGGAATTTGTCAAGTGAATGCTCTTCTTCCGTCTGGGAGACTGGACAGAAAGGTACATATTTCGCAGAGAAACCCTAGTGCACACCAGTTCCGAGAACCCTAACTTCTTCCGTGATATTCTGCTCACCATCCTTCTCGGTTTTCGATTTTCTATGCACAAAGTTGTTATCGTTTAAGATAAAATTAAACTTACCTATCAAGGGCAAGTAGTTTCCAAGGCCGCCTTCTCTGGTAGAGAGGTCTATAGAAAATGAGGATTCGCTTGTGTCATGTTTTCCTAACCGAAAAGTCATGTAAGAAAGGTTAGCTTCTCCTAAAAAAAATTGAAGATTTTAAACCAATGTCTATTGACCTAAAGGTTTATATGCTTATCACTTTAAAAAAAAACTTTGTTATCTTTGACAAGAAGGTAGGACTCATATTTACATTTTAACTTGGTGCATTTTATCCTTTGTTCATGGCTATAGTGTGGGGGTGGTTTAAAGTAGGAAGCATAAGAAATGTGAATGTCAAATTTGACCTTCCAACAATTGAAAGCATAAAAAGATTACAAACACTCGATGACAATGAACATATTTATGTTGATTTTTTATGATTCTAGATCTGATAGTTATTGTCTTATGATTAATAACAAGATTCACTTTCATACAACAATTATCATAGAATAACTATACATTGAAAATCTCAACTATAACAATGCAAAAATAATAACAAGATCTAGAAATATTAACCATGCATGGTAGACACAACAACACACGAGTTTATCTTGGGAAACCCAACCTTGGGAGAAAACCCAACAACATTTCTTATAGAAGAATTCAGTCCAAGATATTACTTGTACATCACCATCACCATATCATAATATCATACAGAGAAAGTCCTTCCCAAGGCTAGCACCTCAATAAGATAGCCAAGAACAATCAAGCAAGAGCTTCTCCAAGTGTGGCGCACTCACCAAGATAACCAGAACCAAGATATAGTGAAATAGCATGAATGCAACTGCAACTGCCTTGTGCACACTATAGAAAGGAGAACCGTTTTCCTGTCCAAATGAAATGACCCAGTCTTGTATTTATACTAATCTCGGTGCCTATCTGGGGTCGACTTCTTATTCTAGGTCTTCAAATTTACTTTATTATTTATGTCTTTTACTGGTATGGCCGACTTCTCTTCCTGGGTCTTCATTTTTTCCTTGGGGCTTCTATAATGGTGTAGATGTGTCTTCTTGTACTTTCTTGTGGAGAATGACTACCTGAAGTTGCAAATCTTCAACACTCTCTCTCAATGAGGGAGGCATTCTCCATACTTGGATTTCTTTTGTCATAGAAAGGTTGTCTTCATGAGCCATGTTGATGATCAATAACCATACAACTGTGTCTAGCGCCTCGAGTCTCAATGAAGACCACACATGGACCATTCACTTTCACAAGTACACCCTTGTAAGTGAATGTCACCACAGGCAAACCCCTATGAGTGAATCTGTCATTCTTCGCTAGTTAAACCACCAATCCCGGGAGAGTGACATATGATGATATCTGACACGTGGAAGCACCTCAAGTCAAGGACTATACAAGGGTCATCCATTTGTAAGCCTGAAATGAATGCCTTCCTGATCATCATCACTCCCTTCTCAGCTAAGAAAAACATTCTTCATCACGCATCATACTTGGCCACTCATCATAGTAAATCTCTGTGAATGATCTCATCATTCTCCTAAGTCCACACAGACCTATTTGGGTTACACAGACCTATCTGAGGTCACACAGACCCATCTGATGATACTAGAATGTCAACAATATACTTGTCTCTGTGTTGGAATATACCTGCTCCATCTGCACCATGTCTCGGATGAAGTTCTGCGAGAAGCCTCTGAAACTACATTGTTTCACGACTTGCGTCACTGACTGCGATATACTTTGCCTCTGCTATATTGAGTGCTACAGAAGTATGCTTCCTGATAAGCCAAGAACCATGGCTAATCTGATGCAACACCCATTGGTGCTCTTTCTGTCTACCACACTTCTTGTCTAGTTAGAATCTGTATATCTATGCAACTTCACCCCATCATCTGATACATATCATGTCCAACTGTACTGTTATCCCATTTTGTGGGATAATTAAGGAGATGATGTCTAAAGGCCCTCAGATTGCAGATATGGAGTGTCGAGAGACCACATGACTAGTAGTGTCCACTTGCACATATGTAATCTCACTCTATCACCACACTCTCATCCATTGTCAATGCAACCACCACACCAACCAGCTTTTGGAAGGAAGATGGGTCTTGCTTCATGCGGTACACGTCATGTATTGTGGTAGGTAATCACCCTAATATTTGAGGCATTTAAACATGTTGCATTTAAGTTACTTTTGATTATAGAATGCTTGCTTGGACATTATTCTTTTGAACCTGTTTCACCTTGGTGAGTGTCATAGATTTCCTAGTAAGTGGCCAACCTTTGGGGAAGGTTTGTGACTGGGGATCCCTTGATGGGTTGTTGTACCATTCCCGACCATACTTACCACTTTCCGCTCATTACATTCCCATCATATTGTCCTCTTCTAGGCCCTTTGACTTTAGTGACCCAAGAAGGGAATGTACCTCATTTCATGGGAGGAAGGGGCTGAAGGCCTAGAGGGATTGTTGTTGGATAAAAATATAAAAGCCTAAATATAGATCTTCCAGACGCTTCACCCAGGGATCCCAGAGAAAGAAATGAAACACTTCTTTATAAGAAATGGGGGACCCAAAAGAAATAAATGATAGTGAATTCTTAAGTGGTTAGTTGGAATATGGGAGGTCTCATCACGAGTCGGCCTATCATGATAATGGGTATTTAGCGGTATGACATTACTATCATCTGGTCACCAAGCCAGTGTTGGGTATGTGTTATATTCTTTGCACCGGGACGACATATTTCCGGGACGACATATTACCGGGAGGACATATTTCCGGGACCACATGATATTTAGGTGGTTTTTTGGCACATGGTTTTTTGCCGATGGTTTTCTATTTCCGGTTAAGGAATT